>WURT03649764.1:0-19148 GCA_009936505.3 Holothuria glaberrima
ATTGCTACATAATGGTAAAAAGTGTCTGGTCACGAATTTGTAATAAATGATTTTAATCATTAATGACCCTGGCATTATCATTTCAGTTGTGAGTCAAATGGACAGAATCTCTTAGTTTGATCATTTACCATCAAGATGTGAGTGAATCTCAACAGTTGTGAAAAAAAATTATGAATTTTGTGGACCAACTCAATAAGCCCCTTTAATCGACGTACATGAAATAAGTTGCAATGCTCAGGAGGCTAATTAGCCGCTTTATCTTACAATGATAAAACCTCGAGAAGAATGAGTTACACGAAAAGGATGCAGTCTAAACCCCCATGGACAAAACAAATCCTGGTTTTTGCGTGAAGGTCTAGTCTTAAATTGACACGCTGTGTTTTTATTTTACATTGAACTGGATAGCTATATGCACTGGCGTACGCAGGGGGGGGGGGGCACTGGGCCATGCCCCCTCAAGGATGCCAATTTTTTTTTAATGTCCTAAAAATACATAATTTTTTAGCACAAATTTAACTTCAAAAGGTAGTATATGTTGCAGCAGATTGCATGTAAGGACACAAAAGGTTTCAAAAATTTTCAAAGAGGAGGGGTTGTCTCCCCATGGCCCCCTCGCTGATGCCAATTTTTTAGTTCCTAAAAATACGCAAATTTTGAAACACAAATTTTACTTGAAAAGGTAGCATATGTGGCACCAGATTGCACCTGAGGACACCTAATTTTTCAAAAATTTTCAAAGGGGAGGGGAAACCCCTCCCTTAAACCCCTCCCCCAGGCCGACGATCACACACCATAATGCATGCCCCCCCCCCTGAGAGAAATCCTGCGTACGCCACTGGCTATACCACGGTAGTTAAGCTAAATGTGAAAACGAGTTAATCATCTGCCTAGCGGCAGTAGCAAGCTAGTATCTTTACACAGACCTTTGCAGGACAATATTTCTTCCATTTTCCCTTTATTTTACCTTTAGAATGATCATCATTAATTACGCATGCACAAACACATGCGTAAGTACACATTGTGAAATACTGCTTATTAACGAAAACATTCTAATGAAATAGACTGCGTTATCTTCTTATCAGGAATCAGTTGTCGTGCGAAATACAGAAGAATGAGTATGGAGTAGGAGTATGAAACCGGCGATAATTTCACTAATCCTTCTTTACTCAAGTTCCCCAGGGTAATGTAGTAAACTCCATTGTCTGTAAAAAGCAAAATTTGAAAATGGTGGTTGCACCGTTTTGTTTTGTTGACTAGGCTATAAATAATAAACTCTTGATAGTTTTTGCTTTGGCTACCCATCGACTGCTATAGTTTTGATTGGCCTATTCCTGCCCCCGTCTTTTTCATAAGTCGTGAACCATCAATAAGTTATCGTATTTTTGAAAAGGGGAAATGTTTACCTGATTTCTTCTCTAGTCTTCTTTATCTGCCAATTTCAAAGAAAAAAGAAATTTAGATATTACTGTAGAAGGAAGACTGGGTCACTGGTATTCAAGCATCAATTATCTTTGTAGAGATTCATAATGTAATCTCTTTCTGTTGCACAAACAATATGCATATTGTAGGCTTGTGGTAAGTCTAAATTTTCCATATATTCACTGGGAATTGAGGTAGATGAAGTTATCCTGTAAAAATATTGTTCAAGTAAAGCGTATTTTGACACCAGCAACATATTTACGTGGAGCAGTGCTACTTGACACATATTCGGATCAGGTCGAACATACGAATGAAGGGTCCCTAAATTTAGTCTAGCTTTTTACAACACGGAACCATGTTCCGAATTTACTGCTGTAAATGTCATATTAGGTTGACACAGAAATTGCTGCACTAGTTAATAATACGTTTTTAACATCTGTAAAACCAACAGGAAAAGACTTGAATGGTACATTACGCCTTTTCAACGGCACGAAGGCGGCCATTTTGAACTAGTTAAAATGTCACCGAATAAGGCTATTTTTAGGGTGCATTTTTCAGAAATAACGCAGTTACAAGCATTTTTGAGATTTTTATCACCTCTTTGTATTCTGGTTTTAGAAGACAATAAAGACGTTGTCAAAAATGCCTACAGGTGGCACCCATAAAATTCAAAATGACTTCCGTCATTGTAGTTTCTTTAACATTTCGCAAGTGTTAGTGAAGAAATGAAGACATATTTTCTTGAAGGTAGCCTAGCTACAGGAACAAATGGTTGCGAAGAAGTAAAAACGACGGCATTAGGCTACTTGGTCAAATGAAAGATGAAGAATTAAGGGTTAGCTAATGAACTTGAAGGACAGTATGGGTTGTAATGATGGCTGCCAAATTGTGTACACTGTAAAAAAAACAAAAACAGAGAAACTCTGGTTAGCAGAGTTTCCCGACAAACTCTGTAATTTGACATTACAGATTAATTATGTTATAAAACAGATAAAGTATGTTAGGAAAACAGACAGACACTTTAATTTATAACCATTGTAAAAAAACAGACAGTTTCGGGCGGCAGAGTTTCCAGACAAACTCTGTAATTTGACATAACAGAAAATCTATGAAAAAAAAAACAGACAGAGCATTTGACATAATGAAAATGATATGCATTAGATTCGCACTTGAAAGTGCTGTTACTTTATCAATGTCCCCTCGTGTCTCGGGCAAGAGAGCCAGAGCTCAAAGGCGGCGTTCAATATTAGTACTGTAGACAGTTAACAGTCACATTGTACGCTTTGTTATATGTACCACGTCTTTGACAAATTTGGTTATAGTGAATAACCTCACTACATAGTTTTTAAAGAAATACAATTCATACATCTCAATATTTTTTACCTGTGTTGATTAACTACTTATCTTTGTCCGAAAAAGTGTTATTTGCTACAGATCTCATTAGTTTAGACCTGCCCTAAGCATAAATTTACAATTTTTATGTCAAAATTTTGGCCACTCCAATTAAGTAGCTAAAAGGAGTTTCGGTCAGTTTGAACTAATCTGAAGGTTACACAATGCTTTATTGTGACATCACCAATAACCTATACCCTGCAGAGTGTTTACAGTGTTATCTTTTAACAAGTTAGGTATCCTTCTAATCTGCATAATTGCAAAACATATTTTTTTGGTAACCTACTGGAAATACGTAAAAGGTCTGTTAAATTTACAAAATACTTTTGTAAATATAAAAAAAAAAAAAATTTTCTGCAAAATTTTACAGAATATAACTGTAAACTACCATTCGTAAAAAAATACAAACTTAGTTTGTAAACCAACTGAACTACGTAAAACTTTTGTAAAAATACAAGAACATTTCATGTAAATTAGAAATACAAACAATTCACTTCATTTACAGAAAATTCACTGTAAATTTACAGAAATTTTTACAGTGTAACGTCCAATGCTCTTAACCTTAGTCTGCCTCATCCTCTAGTTCAAACATTTAACCAGCTATGGCACCTCCCAGCTGGAAAAAAGCCTAGCTGTACATGAAACTATTTCCCATGGCACTACCTATGTAAGGGAATAAAATTTGTCCTAATGCCAATGCAAATAGAATTGCAGTATGTCTTCATCGTTGTCTGGACCCTCCCCAAGTAATTGTGTTTCCAGTTCAACATACAAACATAGCTGTATATGTCACATTGTTTTACCCATAGGGGTTCTTCCTAAGCATACATTTTCTTCACACCTCTGCAGGGTGTAGCTAGGATGAAATTTTTAGGGGGCCTATGTATCAAATGTTGGAGGCATTGATCGCCGTCCAGAGAATTCTTACACATTTTATTAGGACACAAACAATTATTGGGGGCCTATCAAATATCTGGGGGCCAGGCCTTGCAGCTGGTCAACCTTAGCTACGTGCCTGAAGCTCCGCCACACTCAAGCACTGACAGGGTTGGGTTCAAAACCCCACCACAAAGAAAAAGTTATGGTTTTTCAAATTGCGTTTAAACTATACTTCTACTACCTACTAGGGGTTTAGATGAGGTTCATAATTTTCGGAATATATTCTACAAAACTTTGGAATGATGCAAACCCCCAAATTTTTGTCGATCTTTCCTTGTTTAAAAAAAGCTGTAATACATCTTCATTCCATAGTTGGTACTCAAATAGCTGAATAGTACACTCTGCACACCAAGTCAAGTATCATAAGCATGCAAACCGTACGTTTTCTGTACGGTTCAAGAGTTTCAATCTCAATCAAATGAAAATTATATAGCACACCTTTTCTTGGAATGTTTGGTAGAGACTTTATATAAAGGAAGTTAGGGTGCAAGCAGGGAGTTGTTATTCCGAATAAAAACTCACTGTGGCAAGTATAAGGTCTGAGAAGTTGCATATCCCCAAGTTTTTCTTGGTTCCAGCGATGTAACAGGACCCGCCGGCTCATGGACAAGAGGCAGCGAAGGGCCCCAAACCCATGTTCCTAAGACCCCTCCAATCTCCACGGGGAGGTATGGGGTAAGAGCAAAGCCTTGCACGCACCATATCCGGGTTCAGTTCCCAGTCCCATTCTCGCCTGGTTCTTCAAAGGCAGATCTGCAGTTGTTGATAGCTGTGTGGTTTCTTTCGTATGCAGTTATAAGCAACTGACGCGGATTTAAGGGGGCTCTTCCGGCACTAGCCCCGGCTCAGAGCCATAATTATAGGTGGTTAAGGGGCCACGTAGTTATGTTCCTTGACTTCGAACCTAACACCATATGCCAAGGCACCCCCGTTCCTAACGTTCTGGATCCGCCCCGAGCAATCTCTGTGAATTGAAATCGAGATGTATTTCGGGAGTTCAATACATGCAAACAACCTGAAGATAATTCATTTGCTCTCTTCGCCCGTTTTGCTTTGACATGGATACATCGAAATAAATGGCGCTTTCCGGTAATTTATGAGAGACATATGTTTTACGATTCAAAGGTCTTTGTACTTTAACAATAATGGTAGATTTTTGTTGGGAACTTGGAACGACTGAGATAACGGAGTGTAATTTCGGGTGTGTGATGGGTGGTTAGAGGGTAGGCAGAGTTACTATTTTTGGAGATTTTTTGAGGCTCATTTGGTTGGGGGCCCTGAACCCTCGGAGCCTCTGGACATTGTTCACCCAATCCACCCGCATGCTACGCGCCTGCTTGGTTCCCAACGCGCCAACTGATAGTGGCGCTCCCTGACATATCACATTGTGAAATGAAAAATGTATGTACACTGCTGCTTTTTAGGGGTAGATAAAGTGACTGTGACAATTTTTAAGGAGGCTGCGGTATTTATATTCTTGTTCCTATCCACGGTACTTTATAATAGAAAGTCCACTTTTAAGGCAAAAAATTATTTTACCAAATGCCAAACCATCTTTTGCATTTATTTCATTGAAGTGTAAATGCCTAAAACATGAAATCTCAAAATAAAGAATGTTTCATTTGCCATTATCAACATGTAAAAGTTGCATTTTCTGGTAACCTGAATGGTATGCTTGGCAGTACATTTGTCTTGGTATACGTTACATCAAACCATATGGTGTATCGATTAAGTACAGGGAGTTGCTATTTGTCAAATAGCAACTCCCTGCAGATAGTGTCACAACGCTATTTTGTACTAACTACATATAATATCTTACATGCACACTAGACATGGTTATAACAACTACCGTTTTTTTTACCAATTCGGAAATGGGTGGATGTGATTATATTTTTGAGAAAGGTTCCAAAGTTTTTTAATTGAACAGGCAAAATAGTGAATGTTTGATGTACTTTCCTCTACATCCAGAGCTGGCATTTTACAAAATAAATCAATAACCTTTCGAACCAGGGGAGGGAGGAGAGCCAACAAAGAGGCTGCATACTATTTGTTTTGGTAATACAGGCTTTTCTAGGACAAAAAACTCTCACCCCTCCTAAATATCTCCTTCGTTTATCCGTCTGTGTTGTCTTTACAACCATAATTTAATTCTACAACGTTTGATGACGTTTGGAGACATTTGTCTATTTTCGTTAATTTTCTCCACTCACCATTTTTTTGTAGTCGTCTGTTGTCATTCGTTGTCTTATGTCAAGATTCCGCAATTTCTTTGTGAAACAGGTTGAAAAAGAAAATTAACACTGATTTATATCTTTAAGATGTTATATTGTTATTTGGAGAGAACATGACAACAATTCAGTGAATTTTTTTTTTCAATATTCAACATATATTTTTAAAAGCAAATTTTAGGTTGATGTAAGATCATCTAAATAAAGTTTATGCACAAGCCTAGACACTGTACGTAAAATTGATCATTTTAAGTACTAAAACTGCAGTAGGTCCATCCATTATCACTTCACACACAGAAATTGCTAACTACGGTTCAGATTAATGCATTTATCTATTTTTACGTTAAAAAATTAACTGTATTTCATTTTTCCGTAGGAAATTACTAAGGACAACTTACTGTCATTTTAAATTCTATTCGTTTGACTTTAGATCCATCATTTCCTCCCTGAAAAGATGTAGAAAATAACACCATACATTTTCATTATATTGAATATTCTTAGAAAGTGACTTAATTTTAATGAACTAAAATTGATGATTTTATCTGAGCAGGAGAGAGTGCTGTGTTGCTCATCTGAAAACATATTTAGACGGGTGAGTGATTAACGATAATTTGCTAGCAGAGCACTATCCCATTATTTCGAAAGACATATTCCTATATGTCTTAGCTTCAATTTTAAAACGTTAGACTCTTCGATTTTGCCAAAGATTTTCTGATATTTTTTAACCTTTCTGGAATTTATGCAATCATGCGGGCGATTGTGTGTGTATGTGTGTTCATGTATGTATGTTTGTGACGCTTGGCTTGCAAGCACGATATCTCAAGATAGAAATGATGGATAATTTTCATACTGGTATATGAATTATTATATTAAGAGAAAGATCCCTATTGTTTTTGGTGAAGGTCAAAAATCATGTTAGGTCACTAGAGGTCAAAAACGGAAAACCTTGATACCATATTTCTAGGTAGGAAGCATGGATGCTTTTCACACTTGGCATGTGTATGCGTTATGGTCAAAAGATAAACCACATTTATTTTAGTAAAGGTCAAAGGTTATTTGAGGTGACGATATCTAATGATAGCTATGATGGACAATCTTCATACTTGGTATATAACTTAATGATATTAAAAGGAAGAATCCTATTGTTTTCAGTAGAGGTGAATGGTCATTTAAGGTCATCAGATGTCAAAAACCGAAAATCTTGAAAAACACGATATATCAAGACTGGGATGATGGATCCTTTTCATATTTTGTATATAGATGTGTTACTTTAAGAGAAAGAGAGCCCTTTGGATTTTTTGGAGGTTGATGGTTATTCGAGGTCATCAGAGGTGAAACTACGAGAATCTCGTAAACTAAAGTACTTTTCTCAAGAGAGCTGTTTCTTAAGAAAGTAGTGTGCACAGATCAGACAGATAATTTAGGGTTTTGATTTTTTGAAAGATAACACCTCGCCAGCAATATTTTGCCAAATAACAGCTCAAATGATAGGCCTATTTACCAAGGTATGAGGGAGGTGTTAGGAGTAACACTAAGAATCCAGTCACGGAAACACTTTTATGTTAAACATTGCCATATTGTCGTGTTTACATGCCCATTTTGCAGGTGTGTAATTTAATTTAACTATCTATGTAAGACCCATAAGTCATCTAATTGTGTTAGGCGCACCCTTTTCAGCTGCATTCGGTCGGAATGTGCACAAACATGGAACCTTTATGAGATTTGGAATTCCGTTAACTTCTGTTAAGTACACATTGTGGCTGGAACACAGCGATCTGCGTGCCCTAGCAAATTACCTATGGAATTTTCCATACATGCGTTGTTTTCATATGCACTTGAAACTAGGAGCTGTTAATGTCCGGTAGACTTACTTACCTCCCATTGACCTGTCCGCAGGTTAAGAATATTTACTTCAGAATTTGTATACTTCGACCACCTCACTGTAATCAAATGTGAAACGTGCATGGGAAAGGATTATGTTTTATGGTATAGTTAACAGACAGTTATGAACTAAACATAGACAATACGGAGTAACAAAGCACTACCAGGTTTCTTCGTAAATGATGGTCTTTAAAATTTCTTTTGTGTCTTTTCTTTTTCATAGGTGGTGTTTAATACAACACGTTAGACGACCACTGAATTTAAAGTTCCAGAACATTTCAAGAAACATTAATTCACAGCCCATAAAACTTCTTCTTACGTCTCCGAATGTAGACAAATTGAAAATGTTTAACAGTTGCCGTTTAATATTTACGCAAAATACGGATCGAGCGCCATTTTAGCTTATTGGATAAATTAATTTGTCAAAAGAAAATTGTGAGATTCTAGGACTGACTGACTGACTCACTCTCTCACTGACTCACTCGCTGACTCACTCACTGACCCACTCACTGACTTAATGACTGACTGACTCACTCACTCACTTACTCACTCATTCTCTTACTCACTCACTCACTCCCCCACCCACCCATTCACCAATCTACCCACTCACTCATTGGTTAAAGACATGCCATGAATAAATACACATAAGAAATAAAATAAGTTATTAAAGGGAGAGACATAAGTTTCCTTAAATTCTGAGTAATTTCCGTTGATACCTTGAATATTTCTTGACTCGAGAGATGATAGAACTTTTCCAGTCTTGAACGACCGTGGGGGAACGCATCCGTTAAACCTTATAATAAATGAAGCACATGCAGTAGAACATATAAATACAACTTTTGAGTTTTTTCAACATGGAATGTATTATAAGAAACTTGTAAGTTCAGTAAGACATATGTGTTTCTTTAATTACGACTGCTTTGCTTGTTGGGTGGAGAGGTCTAATGTATTGAACTTACATTGTAATACTTACTGTAAAATCTTTAATTCCTTGCAATTTAATGAAAACTTTATTAAATGTCGTGCTTCCTGATTAGACATGTCTCTGTTGGATAATTCGATGATAAGCCATTTCACTGCTATTGAGTTACTAAAAACAAGCCCCGTGCTCGTAATTATCGCTGTTCGAGAAGCGTTGACCAATTGAACACAATTGTGTAGACAGACATATTCGATAGGAATCTGCAAAATAAATTGTGTATTTTCTTACGAGAGAATTTTGACAAAGTTTTTCTAAATTTCTTAGTAACGATAAAATAATTTTCAGTGCAAAAGTATTGAACAACTTAAAAACCATATTGCCGGGGAAACAAAGTAGGTTGCTTAGCTGAAATCACTTCGTGATGGTCAATTTTTACAAAGTGCTGGTGAAAAGGACGTTTTTACTTTTTCATTTTGGCTTCCTTCTAAAAAGAAAACAATCAGTGCATGTCAATTATTTGGCCTATTTCTGAAAGAAGATTGCAATTTAACCTCTGAGGTCCATTATTACTCGGAGAGAATTGGCAGGATTGGAAGGCTCAGTATGTCACTACAAATTGAACGACAACTACGATTTCATTTTATTTCTGAGCACGATAAATCGACAAAAAACTTACATTTCTCAACGAAGCTGTTTCAAGTAAAAGTACATGTGCTCTTTGCAATATCAAGCTGTCAAGACCACTAATTATAACACCCTCAAAACACAATCGACGAATGGGATCTCTGATCCTATCAATCGATCCAGTTTGTTCAAGAAGGCAGAGGATAACGAACTTGTCTCCATCGTCTAATGTTTGCAAGTATTTAACGATCCTTTCCTCGACTGTTTTACTAAATCCACAAGAAAACCTGTAAAGGTAGTGAACGTCATTGGGATCCAAATTTTGAAGTAAATTAGTTAAATTATCTGAGGGATTTTCCTCGATGTGGTCACGGAGATAATGTGCTGCGTACCATTCGCAAAAAAGTTTGTTATGAAACCTCACTTTCTTTTTGGATTTTATGTGCTCAGTAATTGGAGCGCTGGGGTCGTCAGATATGTCAAGTACACATTCTTCTTTTAATATACCAATGTCAACGTATGTCTCGTATAATTCGTTCCCAATGTTTTCAGAAAGTTCCTCGTCATCCCACACTATACTTCTCCTGCTATCACTCAAAGCTTTAAAGGCCTCTTTGTTAAGTTTGCTGTGGTCAAGTTTGCTGTGGTCATCTTCACTCGAGTCGTTCTTGTTTACGGATTCTACATCGATTTTATTTTTCATGTGACTGTGGAAGGAAGATATGACGTAACGGAAGAAACTCGTTGCAGAATGAAGCTTCAGAAAATTTTCATGTTTTTGCGCCATGTGAGCAGTTATTACGAACAACATAGGAACCTGGCAAAGATCTTTTAAAATCGGGTTTCTTTTTAAAAGGTCTTCGACTTCATTTACAGCCCTCTCATGATCTGTTGATACAACTTTTCGAATGTAATTATGGCGGGCATTTTTATCAAATCCAGTCAATCGAAATCGTTTTGCTTGGGGGGGACACTTTCTTGGTAGGATTGATGTCCTAGTTGTCAGAAGTACAGTAAATTCCCGAAACATTTCACCTGATATAATGTCTAAAAAGTGAGATTTCTCCTTACTTTCATCCGGATGTGGATATTCGTCAAAGCCATCCAGAATTATCACTACTTTTCTGCTGTCAAGCAGTATTTGCTGGATGTCATCCTCACTAAGTATACTTTCTGTAGGCAAAATAAGTCGTTTAATGGCTGTGTATATTGACTGCACTCCCTCCAACTGTCTCATCTGCAAATAAATGAGTACTTCTACGTCCTTTAATAGCGAAGTAGAACTTGGTTTACACCATGTATCCGTAAGTTGTAATGTAAGCGTTGTCTTGCCATATCCGGGCTCACCTTCTAAAATGCGCCTTGTCGATTCCTTTCCGAAGTTATCTAATATGTTTTCGTAATAATCTAAACCCTTCCATTCTTCCTGTCCTGTCGCATCCCCTAACGAGCAGAGGTATTCAACGATGTTTTCGACAAATACACTGCTGACTCTGTACATCATATCCTTGAAGAATGGAACCGGTTGGATTGAGCCGCAAAGAATACAATACTTCCCTTTGAGTTGTTTTATAAATTCTTCTTTTTTACCTAAAATAGGCAGAGATATGTACTTATTCTTTGAAAAGTTTTGTATGGGGAATGAAAGTGATGAGAATTTCAACAATTATTGAATAATTAATGGCTTAAACAGCATGGAAAAATTGCATATCATTATCAGTAATTTATGACATATAGGACAAATTTCTTTCAACGTTTTTCGACCAAATGAAAGCATGTATTCTTAAAGTCCTTGGAAACACAGCCTAGGTTGTTACAACTGTGTCACGGAGTCACACAGAGATTTTGAGACATCCAGGTGCTTTTCCACTGTGGACTGAAATTTTCTCTGCTATTACTTGTGAGTTTTACAATTAAGGAAAAAAAAACCTATTTATTGCACCAAATGTCTTGACAAGCCATGGGAAAACTTTGTTAAGCATCTAACGATACTGTGCGCTCTCACCATAATGAATGAGACCTATTTAGTTGAACAACATTGGCTTTCCTACAGCCTTTTCTTTAAAGTGCCTGTTACAGCTCTTGTCGTTCTTCAAAATCCTCGACCAAATTTCCACTTTTGTTTTCCTTTTGTTTTCCTTTTTGTTAAAACTTTTGTCAGGTTTACTGTTTTTGCTTCTTAGCCAGCAACCACGTCGTGACATAGATGGAAAGCCTGTTTTTGAGGAAGCTAAGGCTATCTTTTCTTCTTAACGAAACATATTTTCTATTTTCCTCTTTTGCGTACGCCAATTTCATTTCCGTAAGAAGAGAACTTCCTGCCCAGGTGCGGTTGTAGGGGGATATTTTTTTGTTGCCATTGACCCTGGTGAAACAGGATAAAGAGAAGGCCCGTGGCCAGGAATTCTTACATGGTGGAACCGATACCGCAAAGGTGGGACCGAAGAAGACTATGTTTGTAGTTAGTGGTGCCACCAGCCTGATAGCAGTTTTTGGGACCCATAGGGGATGATATCTCCAGCCCTACACGGACCGTAGGTTAAAGAGATCGCGCCTACTCGTGAAAGTGAAGCGTGCTAGGAGTTCCCCTTCCTTTGCGGCATTTTCTACCTTCTCTTGCGAGAAGGAGACGAGAAATTTGTAGAAAGTCTCACAAGTGAACGGAACAAGGCTGTGGTCATGATGGTGCTTCTTCAGCTCAGCAAGCGTATATAAAAAGTTGATTGCTTTTCGGGCGGTGAGGGGACCATGCTTCCATGGGCTTCCATAAGACCAGGGGTGATTCGGCATAAGAGTACACCTAGTTTATGCTAGAAACGTTTACCGGTATTTTTGTGCTAAAAATGTTTATAAGTAATACAACTCGGATTGTGAGGATTGCGAGCAAAAGCGCGACGAAACTTGAGGTATACTTCATTGACCAAAGCAAAACCTGCATGCATGCTCAGCAAGGGGTGGTCCTTGGATTTGCCGACACGGAGCTAAGCGCCTTAAATGGGGCCAGCTACTCTAAGCCCCGACAGGTGGAACGGGTTTTGGAACTCGAAATATAAGGCGCGCAAAGCGCGCCGAAAAATTTGGGGTTATATTGAAAAAGATTTCACATTTTTGTTTTCATTAAGAAAAGTTGGAAAAGTGTCAGTTTTATTTAAGAATCTGCCCTACTTAAGAGCAAAACGAAGAATTTTGTTGGGGCGACAGCATGTTCGTCGTCGGGGATAACATTCTTTATCTTACCCATTTAGACTCCCCGACAAAACTGATAATTCTTTTTTCTTACTAGATATGTTTGCCACGATGGCAAGGCTGAAGAAAGAATTTTCTAAAAGATAAGAAAAAGAGGACAGAACTTTACAACGATGCATTT
The DNA here is from genome assembly GCA_009936505.3 of Holothuria glaberrima. Taxonomy (NCBI): domain Eukaryota; kingdom Metazoa; phylum Echinodermata; class Holothuroidea; order Aspidochirotida; family Holothuriidae; genus Holothuria; species Holothuria glaberrima. Next base: position 12,773 of record WURT03649764.1, read on the forward strand.
TGGTGTTTTTTAAATCACACTTACACGGAAGAACATATATTTGTGGAAACGTTGAATAAATTGAATATGTTTGAAATGGCGGGCGTTACCGCTAGATGGAGCTGAAGGTGAAAGCGCGCGTAGCGCGAATTTTTTTTTTTTTGTTTTTTTGGTTTTGAAGTTATAGAAAGAATTCTTACATAACTTACTCGCTACGAGCATGATAAAGAGCCATGTGGAATATTTCCTGAGCTTTTATTTGTCTTCACCACTATTAGTCTATGTAAAATATTGCGAAATTCAGGGATAGGACAAATTTAGGGAGCCTGGGCTAAACCCCCCGCGAGCCCCCATAGAACCGCACCTGTTCCTGCTTCCTAATTAATGTTCAGTTAACTTGTTTGGGACCCTAAATCGGTGTCCCTTTAATTTTAGAAACCGCCTAGTCCAATGGCTTAGCTTAAATTGAGTGATAGAGAATTATGATTAAGCTAGTTGTTTTTGTGTGTGTAATAGCAGGCTACAATGAAATTCCATCATTAGCATACATAGGTAACATATTTTGCATCTACAAGTCCACTATCCCCGCAAATACGTACACAGCTGCACACGCCCATTCTTGTAGTTCTTATTGCTTAGAACAAAATTATTTCCCTCAAAAATCTCATCAACCTTACACCTGTGGTAAATAAGGAACGAAGATTAGACATTGGTAGATGTGAATTACCTGCTCTACCGTCAGATCCTGGGTGACTCTTTTTTAACATTTCAGCTTCCTAAAGGAAATGATCAAAATATAATTCAAAGTTGATGACCAAACTAACTGTTAAAGCTAATTGTCTGTATTATTTTTATTTTCAGGTAGTATCATGCTGAGCCAGCAGACTAGGACCATAAGGATTACACTAAGAGGTGCGTTTTGCACACTGTAATGCTTATATTGTACGAAATATACTCAAACATTCAGAAATATTGCTGAAGATGTAATAAATTTTAAGTCAAATATTTCACCATGATGAGTTGATATACTTATCCACCATCGTATATATTGAATGTGCTTTTGGAACTAAAAAATTCTTCACCTCTTCGTTTTCATCTGTTTTTGATACTTCTTTGGATTTGATATTGATCCCTTTTGCGAGAATGTGTTGAGAAAGAATACAAAAAAGATGTACTTGTTAATTTGCTGATTAGCGTGAGGAAAAATATAACTTGAAAGAATTTTCCATTAAATTTGTAATATAATTTACCAAGTCAATATGTAACTGAAATTACGTAACTATTCTCAATTTTTTTATTCACCACACCTTGTCTTCCATTGCTCACTCTTTCTCTTACTACCCTTTTTAATATCCTCCGTAGGAAGAGGAATGGGGAGGACGGTTAAACCCTAAGTGCAAAACTCCGGCTTCCATACAACGCTGTATCAATAGTGCTTGATGAATATCCTTTGGAAGCCATTTTCAAGGCTGTTTAATCTTATAAGGTTCATTTTTTGTGTATATTGCCTGTATAGTTGTAAATAAGTACCATACAGCTAAAATCATGCTAATCCCAACAGTTCGAGAGATTCCCCCATTCGGGAGAATCTACTTTTCTCCCGATCGGGAGAAACTCGCTCATGGGCGCAGCCATTTTGTCTTTTTCACCCACAATCCTACCCGTTCTTTGTGTACATGTCAATGGAAAATGGGGTTTGGAACCCCCTTGCAAGAATTGTCGGTGTAATGTAATGAAATTAAATGTATATTCGGAAGGTTTATTGTCATTTCTACAGAAAAGCCACGTCCTAACTGGTCGTTCACCACGCCATTTTCGAGTTTTTGACTGGTTTTCATTCTTGCTTAACTTTGTCTTTGTTAGGCTGGTAAGCCTATACAATGTGTTGCATAAGTTTTCCCCCTTCGGGAGAATTTGGGTTTTCCCTCAAACGGGAGAATCTCCCGGACTGCCCAACTCTCTCTTTTATGATGCCATGCATGGATAGAAAGGCGAACAATTTCATAACAATTCCAAATGTACTCTAACTATACATTCCACACCATTTCTTAAAAGCTAAACAAGTGCATGCCATCCTTAGCGATGCATTTATTGTCAACACTACCGACTGTGGACTGATATATTAAGGCTAACTGTGAGTCTTGTATATAAATATTTATGGGAAATAGTGTGCTTACATTGCATGTACTAACATCAAACAGAAAGGGATAGCTTTTATCAGTTTTTTGTCGTGATTCATACACTTTCAGCAATAATCTCCAAAAATAGCCCCCCCCCCCAAATGTTATGCATTAGAGAGATGTTGCATTGTTCATATTTTGCAAGTTTTGGAAAATAAATAATTAATGAATTACAAACCGGTCAGTTTCTTTGTGTGAGTCATTTATTCCTTGAAGTTAAACATCTACTTCATTTCCGTGACCGGACAAATACACCCCAGACATATACCCACCCGGACGGATACCCCCTGGACATTATCCCCCGGACGATTACCCTCCAGTCAATAACCCCCTGGACAATTACCTCCCGGACATTTACTCCCCGGACAAATACCAAGCCGGACAATTACCTCCAAGGACAACTACCACCCGGACGGATACCCCTCGGACAATTACCCCTGAGGACAAAACCCACCCGGACAACTACCCCCTCGGACGAATACCCCAGACAAATACCCCCTGGACAAATACTCCCGGCAAATACCCACTGGGCAAATGCCGTTAAATATCGGGGACGGGTGCAGCAACGGATACGCAGGTCTTTTTTCGAATTAAGTTGGTGGCAGGCCCCACCATATATTCAGGCCCCTCGGGAAAATGCTAAAGCATTTTCACAATTGGGTCGGGGTGTCGCTCAAACTGGCATCACTAGGGTCGTCGTGTCTAAGCCCCAAAAAATCATGGATGGGGTTGGGAAATGGGTCGTGTTCCGAGGTAAGATAGGGGGAAGGCGGTTGAAGAAGCAGGGGTGGGTAGCTGTGGTAACTGATGATAGTTACTATTAATTTTCTATTAGTTATAGAGACACTATTCTGTATTAATAATCCCCGAACAATTTCAACTAATTCCTTTTCACCATTTTCAAGTTTTTGCAGTAATTTTACTTGATTTGTTTTGCTATTATGGGCCATTTTTAGCCATTGTAAGAGGGAGTGAGCAGAGGGGAGGGCGTGGCAAGCACAACCACGGTCCATCCCTCAAGTTCGGTGTGCCATCACAATCTATACCTCCTTTTTCCCCGTGACTGAAAAGTCAGTCAGTTGTATCAAGGAGCGCCGGTCTATCAGTCAAAACCGATAACAGTCTAACTCGTACCAGCAAAATTGCCGCGCCTGTTAGGTTTCATAATAGTATGTATGATGGTATGAAATATAAGAAAAAAAAGAGGCTTGAGATCATCTTGTCACTGCCAATTGAAAGAAAACCGATTCTCTTTGGCTATTCATTCTTTTGCATTTAGAATGAAGCTAATGTAAGAAATCGATGTAAGTTTCCTAGTAACAATAATTATGCAAACCAACTATAAACGAATTAGTGTTTGCTACATTGCCCACAAATTGCCCACCATGTAGAATAATAGGTTCTCCTTGTAATATTTTTCACGAAGGCCGGTAGTGTCAGGCCCTTACCCGGACTTTTTCATGGGGTGTTCCTCTCACCTTTGAGAGATTTTTACTGTACGAAAGTGTGCTTAGATACAAAATGGTGCCATATTTTGCCATTCTTAGGCAAGACTAAACTTACATCATTGGCCCCCGCAGGAATCTGTGATGGGGGAGGGATCATCCAAATTCATGGTGATGTCACATATACGCAATCAGCATTGCGCGGGTAGTTTTGTTTTGAAGTACCCAAAAAAAACTCACCACACCCCCTACAAAAATACGTCTCATAAGGTCCTCGCTTCCTCACGCCTCCATTTTGCGTGTTTGTAACGCTGGCCCCACCAGGTTCAATTCCCACCTCGAGTCTGGCAGTCCAAAGCTGTACAGTAGTCGGTGTCGGATGGGGGCATTAAATGGCGGCCCCAGGAGCAGGATCGGATAGTAATAGTTATAAATCTGCCTCGTTGTACTCTGAGTACCGCACGAAAATACCCACAACAAGGAAGTGTAAATCACCTTCGAGACAAGTCGACAACTCCGACAAGGGGCCACAGCTTATTAACACAAAATCAGTATACACGCAAATCTGATTTACAGGCAAATTCAGTTTACACACAAATTCGGTATACACAGAAAACCACAGGAGCGACGACGCACCAATAGAACAAAAATTGAGGCACGTGCAATAAACCTTCCTAGGTAATATGTTGATATTTACAATTATGTTGTATTTTGATCTAATTGCTACAAAAAAAAACAAACAAACAAACAAACAAAAAAAAACCCGATATTGTATCAGCTTATAGACAGGGACGTACTTAAAGGACCTTCTGATTGGGGTTGTAGGGTAAACAAAATCCGACTGGATACTCTTTACAGCATATAAATCCCTACTGTGGCACAAACAAGATTGCGCACAAAACGCGTCGTATTTTCGTGCCCGATCTTACGTCATGGGACTGACAACAAGGACCACCATTTGGAATCGTACCGCTCTAACAACGGGGATGAATATTACCCTAATGTTTGCTATTTACGGTAATAATACGTAAAGAAACCCTGTATTAAATGGTACCTACTGATCTCTGAAAACGAGTTTGTAATTAGCCTTTACCCAGACAGTCGTCCCAAATTATTAAATTAAGTACTTTAAGAAAACAAAAGTATTATCATTTAGTATTTCCTTCGTAAAAAGGTGATGTTAACGAATGTCCAGTGTTGTTTTAGTAAGTTATAACCTTTAGTTTGTTTATTGAGTACAAACTTCAGACTGCAAAAACTACAAAAGTGCCGAAAGCGGCTGCATAGCAAGCGATATTCGTCGCTAGCAACGAGGCCCTTGAAGTTGGAAACTTATTTTGTTCATGTCCATTTGTTCAAGTATTCTGGCATGATACACCCAGTATTAATTTTAATACTATTAAATTAGAACTACATCTCCCACTAGAGAAGACTGTCCTACAGTCGAAACGTAAAGCCGATTTCATGCACCTTACTCGTCAACCCTGGTGATTTTGTGGATAAGCAGTTTTTAACAGCTAAGTTATTTTATATTAAATTTTGTTATACAGAATACATGGAATATCCGGTAAAGTTCTACTAACTTCATTCAAATATTCTATCTTTGACTGTAAGCAAAACGAGAAATTGTCAGATGCTTGAACGTTTTTCAGTAATTCCCATATTAAAGAAACACATGATTTTTAGCTCTCACGTTTAAGAGAATGTTTTAAGTAAGCCAGTTCTGTTCAGAATAAGCGGAGCGCGACTATTCGTTCCTGCGAAGAGTGGAAATTTTCCCTAAACATGACCACTAGGGTAAACTGGGGTAAAAACGCCCGTGGGGTAAAAACGCCCGTGGGGTAAAAACGCCCGGAAAATTTTTTTCTCTGCTAGTAAAAATCATAGGGTGTGTGATAGAATGGAACATATTTATATTGAGAACAATGTTATTATAAAGTGATGATATAAAGAACAAAAATATTATTATATTTCTGGGGTATTAAGGAACAGTTGAAAAAAATATGACGAAAAAGTTTTGAAAAATTCCCGTCACAGGTTTAGCCTTCAGTTCATATTTACCCCATATGTACATGTTGTTTATTTTTTATTATTTTTTGGTTGATATATATTAAGAAGGGTTAATTACAGCATTATGCTTAGCCAGTATAAAAACATCAATTTCTGTATACGCTTAATACCCCCACTTTAAGTGGGCGTTTTTACCCCGGGCAAAATCAACGGCCATGGGGTAAAAACGCCCAGCAGCGTCCTTCACAAGCAACTAAATTAAATCCCCATTTATCTTCAATCACCTCAATAGTTGTAGACCTTTTTACAGCTATTAACTAATAATATTAGCTATTTGAGACCAACTACATACATCTGACTATTTAATACTTACTTAATATTCTCCAGGTATTATCATTATCGAGTTTTAAGATGGTTAAAATTTGGTTACTTCTTTTTATGATGTAACTAGTTTTTTTCAACCATCATGTAGCCCCCTTCCCCCTTATTTTACTGACAACAAATGAAATAAATTTTGTATATCCATCTGATAAAAATTATTAAGAGCCATAAAACTATTTGAAAGTGTTTCACTGTTTCTAAATCTATACATCAAAACCCGTAAGTGCTTTTTGAGTACAGCCAACATTTGCCTCACGGTAACGACTGTGTGGGAAAATTTCTCTCCATTGAATATGCTCTCACTTACATGTACAACACATGACAAGTTAGAGACCACAGATGCACCACAAACAGACAAACTAGCAAACAAATGTACAACCC
>WURT03649775.1:0-19147 GCA_009936505.3 Holothuria glaberrima
ATTATAGTATAACTTTTTAGCACACCTTATGACTGATGTCAAACGATTGCGAAAAGCCTTGTATGCTTCAAAATTTTCATTAGTTCTATTACTAGCGTACCTTTTATAAAGCTTTTGTTTGGTTTTACAAGAGTTAGTGATTGCAGATGTGATCCACCTATGACTAGAGTTATTGAAATTACCTTTACGGTTGACAGTCTTTGGGAAACACGTCCGGGCGGTTGGTCCCTATCGGGCACAACTTACATTGTACTCCCCTTCTCGAGTCACTAGCCGTACCGCACAACAGAAAAAAGAGAACCTTAATTAAGTTTAGCGAAATGAAATGAAATTCCCGACATTAACATAAATCCATGTATTCTACATATTAAGATACTTGAAAAGATGGAAAGGGTTTGTTCTTTATTACCTGTAAGTAAAGGAATTGAGGAAGAGTGGGCAAAACATACCGAAAATGTTTGGTTTTTCTCGCAGAAATGACCCATTTGAAAGCCAAAATAAGTAAACCAAGCATGGGTGGTGAAAGAATTTTCCCGACAGGGAGTGGGCCATGCAAGCGACCCCAAGTTCCGACAGCCCCTATGTCGAGGGGGTGGTGCGAAGTGGATATGAAGGAGCCTAACTATCCCATGCCATTGTAGGGCACATTTGTAGGGCACATTTTGCACAATATCACTTAATACTTCAAACTGTCAAAAGCCGAGTTGAGTGCACACAGATAACTTCTTTTGAGCCTGAATTGCAAAGCGCGCGAAGCGCTTGAAAATGTTTGGTAGGCTTACACAAAAAACATATGTAATCAATAAGAACAAAAGGAAAAAAGGAAGAAACTGTAGAGGTTGTAGACCGTATCGGGGATAACATACATTGTGTCCAAACCACCTGGACTACCCGATGAAATAGCCAAACTTTGCTCTGTGAGTCCAACTGACCTACCGCGTGACACACAAGAGAACAGCAACTAGGCTTTGTGATATGGGATGAAATTTACGACAGCTACATAACCTGTGTACTCTGCCTACCTGTTCATTGGTAAGATTGACAGGACATATGCTGTTTATGTGGAATGGAAGTATTGAAGAAACTGGAGTGATTCTTTAGCGCGCGTTGCGCGCCGAAAATTTTGGGTTCTTAATAGAAAAATTGTCTTCTTAAGAGCAAAAACAGGTAAACCGTTGGGGAGACTAGTTGCCGTCGGGGACTGCATACTTTACCGTATCCTACGGGGGGATAGCCTTTCCGACCCCCCTTGGTGCCATCCCTGCACACCTCCCTCCCTCCTCTTGCCGTTTTTTTCGCTCTCCGTCATTTTTTCAACATTGCCCATCGCGTCCCCAAAATTTCTGTGGGGGGCACTCTGCCCCCTGCCCCCTTTGGCTACGCCACTGGTGAGACGTCTGACTAGTGGCCAATTTGTATAGGGGATGACCTATCGTTCTGAGTTAGGGGAATTCCCCTTCCCCTTTGAAAAATTATGTTTCGGAACAGTTCGGAAATCCAAAAAAGTGGTATCATTTCTTCGTTTTCAAGTGTCAACGTGCTTGAAATTTTCGTTATTTTAATAAAACAATCCAGAAAACCAATATTTTATGGCTTCTTGGCAAAGCTGTAACCTATTGTGACACAATGAAAGAAACAAAATATTTAATGGTGGAGCTCTTTTTATACAAATGGATCAAGCCGCTTTGCCTGTTTCACCTGTCTTTTGCTCCGCCCTTATGGAGTAGCGATTGGCTGATCGCCGGATATGGTTAAAATTATTTTTAAAGCCTAGATCATGACTGAATACCTGAGATGGCTTTTGAAGAGCTTTTGAAAGCTATATGGGCATCTCTGTAATACATAATAATAACCATACTCCTGCTGTAATATCCAGAGTGGGGGGGGGCGGGTGGTCGTCCGGACCTCCCTGCAGACGGACTTGATTTTGCCCCCCTCCCCTCAAAAAAATTCTTAGAGCCGCCCCTGATATCATCAGCTACCTTTGTATGTTTACTGCTGAAAATAATAAATTCAGTCTTACTATGGTTTAATTTATAATCAAGCGTTAATTGCACGTTCAGTTGGAAGTATAGTTATTCTACAGCATGAGATCTCAAAATGAATGTTTAGATGCACATTCAAGGTATGGGGAGTTCATTTCCAGTGCAATCTGGGAGCCTTTTGGACGAAATTTTTCCTGGTACGCTATGCGCCAACTTATGGTGACTCTCCGCTTAGGTAGTATCACAAATCCTGCAAGAGACCATTTACTACACATTTTTATTTCATCCCCCACCCCAAAATATCTTCCTACACCTTTGTACAGGCAGACAGGGCGGATCCAGGCTCGTATATCCAGATGCGCTCTTTTATAAAGTTGAAATTTTCTAGTAAAGCAAAAAGATTTCATGAAACGGATCAGAGAGAACAATACCCATCTACAAAATATGTTGATATAGCGACCAAAATTTTCGATGTGCATTAGAACATCATCGGTTGTTTTTTTATGTAGGGGATTCAAATAGCTGAACTAAACCCCCTACCAGGTAACCTTGTGACTCTATTGTACGTAGTGTTCCCTGTGAAGTTTACCCTCATTCAAGATGGATTTCGGTGTATTTGCCTTGCGGGTACCGAACACTGTAATGGAGGCCTGGACATTTTGTTGGACAGACGATGGACAGAGTACCATGCATGTTATCCTCATAGCTGGGATCAGTTGGCCCGACAGTGAATTAATGTAAAATGCTCTCTGGAGGCGACGACCAGACGTTCTTTCATATGTCGTCAAATGATTTTTCTCGTGCATACATTTTTCTATGCAACTCTCCAAGCCAGATTTTTACAGCCTTAATTAGCACTTGACTTGGTGCAAGTATTCTTATTGTTCCCAGTTAGCCTAGTCTTCAAGGAGAGAACAACAAATTTTGTAAAAGCTTTGACCCGGAATTGGAGGTAACGGAATCGGAATTGGCCCGGAATGGGCTCAGCTGGACTCGGACTCGAGGCAGATTCCAGTCGAGTCCACAAAAATAAAAGTTGCATTAATGATACCGAGGCAACATTATTATTAGTACACAATTTAACACGTAAATGGTCACATACAGGCAACTAAATTACAGGGTTAGCCAGCGTATGAAATTGACTCATGAAAAGGGCCCGTTTTCATCATAATTGCAATTGTAAATAGTACATAAAGCCGTTGTATGAGTCGCTACATTGTCAAATGACCGGACTCGGATTGACCCGGAGTTCTGGAGTTGGAAGACATGGAATCGGAATTATGCCCTACGGTGCTCCCACCCTATTCAAAGATTTTGGCTTAAAACCAGAGCACTGCTTAAAACAACTATCTTTCTCATATGACAGTATATAGGACATGAAGTGTTGAAGAAAGATTCATTTTATGCTACCGCAGAATGTAAAAAAATAGACTCAATTTCTCGTCAAGCCATTCCCAGGCCCGTAGCCAGGATTTCTGATGAAGGGAATCCATGACCAAAAGAAGATTATATCTGTAGTCAGTGTAGTGCCACCACGTGATTACAGTTTGTGGGAACCACAGGGGATGATCTCTTAAGCCGCACAGATAACCTAACTGGATCGGATTCAGATATGCACACGTGCAAAAAATTTGTTCTTTTGGAGGGAATTTTCCCCTCCTTTTGCAAAACAGAGATGTGGAAAGTCTCCAAAGGTGCAGAAAATAAGGCTACGATGATGATGCTGCTTCAGCTCCGCAAGCTTAAGAGTTATTACATTGCGAAAGGCGAGGGGACCAGGGACTGCCATAAGGCAGGCTTGGTGTGGTCTAGTATGATTTTTTTGTTGGATCCAGAGGTACAGAGGTAATTTCACCTATTTCCGAGGATTTAAAAAATGGGAACACTAGCAAGGAGCTCACAGTTCATAGTTTACAAATCAGATGGTAATTATCATGTTACTTTGAACGAAGGGAGAAAGTAATTTTTTTAATAAATCTGTGGTACGAGTAAATTTAGCTTCAAACCATGTTGTCACCACTTTACATGAAAACCCCTTTATCCTCGGCATTTAACTTTGAACGTTCACCTACCTTTGGCTAAAAAAGTTCACTGTAATTTTTGTACTAATAAAGTTCATAGGTGGTACAACTCCGATTGTGAGAATTGCACCTGAAACGCCCCGAAATTTTCAGGGGTACGAAAATTATTTGTCATAGTAACACCTTCATGCAGACCCAGCAATCAGAGTGGTGAAAAGATATGCCCAAAGACTGAACGAGGGGAACAAGCTCGCATGAGGCGTCCAGCAACCTGCAGCTCCGCCAGAAGCAACGCGTTGCCGAGAAGGATGCCGAAAGGATGGCGAAAGCGAAATTTTGAGAGCGCAACGCGTGCCGAAAAATGTGGGGTTTTATTAAAGAAAAGTTGAAAATATTTGGTTCTTATTAAGGAAATTTAGAAAATTTAGGTTTCTCCGGAAGAATCTGCCCCTATTCATCCCAGACAGTTCCGATTCTCTCAACTAAGTTACTCCAACCCCTTCTTAAACGGTAGCGAATCTCTCCTTGTGCAGGCACTAAGTTAGTCTGCTTAGGATCATATCCTGGTGGGCATACAATGCCATTACATGTAATCAGAACATTCTCTGTGCATGCTATGTAATATGAGCTAATTCCTGCATCATCTTTTGACTTTGCTGTCAATCAAAGAACGTTCACCAATTGAGAAGTTTGCTTTCTCCCAACCAAAAAATGTCCTTGGGATGATGAGTGTCTGTCTTTAAGAGCAAAACCCAGGCGAATGGCGACTGGTCGCAGGGGCTGTCCCCTTCCACCACCATTGGGCTCGGTATTGAGATACTTTGCTTTTATCACAAAATACGTTTATCATGATGTTGAGTTTAAATTAAGAATCATCAAAGTAAAGTAAGAGGAAAATATAGAACTTCTCATGGATTCAGTTTTGTGTTTCTCCAGAATCACGCCTACACGGAAGAACAATAGCGCAATTGTGGAACCATTATCTTCATTCAGCCAACATATTTTAAATGGAGTTACAGCAAAATGTAACTAAAACTGAAAGCCTGTAGCGGGCTATTTTTGTTTGTAATTTTAGGAAAGAATAATGATACAAAAAAAAAAAACAAAATACGTTTAGCTACTTAACTTGTCTTTTGGGATCATTCTTGGTCAAAAATCGCGTTGAATCAGGCTAGGGCAACCGTTTACAGGTGGTAAAATTTTACTTTCGATCGATTTTCTATATGGTGGGGGGGGGGGGTACGGTGGCAGTCCGCACCGTAGGGCACCGTCCCGATCCCCCGCCTAGCTACGGGCCTGATCATACTTTTCATTCATATAAAATTAGATATGTACTTTGGTCAATTTTTTTCAGACCACTCAGTCTTGACACGATACCAGGGCTGTACCAATTTCTGACCAATTCCGATTAGAGTGGCCACCATTCCGAGTCCAGTACCCTCCAACTCCGAGCAGATTCCAGGTTTTCCAATTCCCCGGCCTCCCAATTCCGAGTCCGGCCGCTTTACAATGTAGCGCGGCGCCTTATACAATCTATTTACAATTACACTTATGATGCGGAAACTCGGGTACTTTTCAGGAATCAGTTTCAAACTCAGTTGCTTACCTTGTAATTTAGTTGATTTTTCTTGTTAAACTGTGCACAATTATAAGTTGTCTCCGAAAAAAAAAAAAAAAAAAAACTCATTTTTGTGGCCTCGACTGGAATCGGCTCCGAGTCCGAGACCAGCTGAACCTGTTCCGATTCCATGACCTCCCATTCCGAGCCAATTCCGAGTCCGGCAAAAACGGACTCGAGTACGGAATCGCGTCCGAGTCCGGACTCGGATGTTACAGCCCTGCACGATACCACTCGGACCGACGACCTACGAAGCTTTGTAACAGTACCACCCGAGACGAATTCGCCGTTTAGGGGTAAGCCCGGGAAACTATACCGGCCAAACCAAAGGCTTGACGACTGAGATCTATTAGACCCAACAGTCACTGCCCGAGACAAACCTCAAGCAAAAAGCAAACAAAGTTATAATCAAAGTAAACAAACAAACAAACAAACAAACAAACACACAATGAAAGAAGGAGAGGGTAGGTTTGAAGGTATGGAAAATTTAGGGTTTAATTGATACTGCCTCTAATGCTACTGTGACAAATTGAAACAGTAACATAAAAGGTTAAGGGCAAAGAAGTTAGTTCAAACAACAAACAACCAGACCAATACCAAGCTAGCAAACCAGATCAGCATCAAGCTAGTAAAAGTGCACAGAAAAATAATTCAATTTGGTCTAATTAAGACTGAACCTACAATTTAAGCATTTTGGTACTGCAAGGAATGGTAATTTGATTCTTCAAAAGAGTCATTAAAATACTCCAATTGAATCGACCTTTTTAGGATTTTCTCAGTTTACAGACGGACAACCCGAGACCGGTCAGACCACTCAGTCCACCGAGACCAGCCAAAAACCTACCTCGATTTTGGGTTGTCTCGGTTTGGTACAAGGCTGTTTTTGGCAGGGTGTGCATATCATATAGTGCCTGTACTTTGCGCAATGTTTTCCCAGTTCATGTAAATTTGAATGCTGCCCTCAGTTTATTGAGATTTACTGCAAACTCTGGTTAGAAAAAAAAAGTTTCGAAAGGGGAATCCAGTTTTGTTGCGTAGGCGAAGGACGACCAGGCTCTGCACTGCCTACATAATGTGAACTGTATTGTTAATTCCAAAAGTACAATAAGCCGATAACTACTAGGCCAAGGCCTATGTTTGTAAGTAACGTCCACGTACTTATCGGTGGGATTGGAAAGGTCAGCTCCAAGACGGGATCGGATGGAAAAGTTCTGAAAAGTGGCACTAAAAAATCGGAAAACCCTAGTGTAACTAACGAAGTGCTTTTCGAGGGAAAATCTGCGGAAACTGCTTCAGAAAAAAGTTTCGATATAACTTATAAATAAGGCCCAACTATTACCATTTCAGAACATATGAGGATTGAGAGATGATGCGGTAACCTGCACATTAGCCTACTGTGGGGCCTGTAGTACTAGCAGTGTAGAAATGTCTAAAACTTGCAAGCTCGTCAAAGGTAAGAATCTAGGCCTAGTCCTAGTATAAAGTATAAAGTAACAGTTAGGCCTAGGTCTAGGCTCCAGTTATCCCCTAACGTCATGCCTCCAGTCCGATGATGAGGGTATGGCCTAGGCGAGGCAAAGATAATGATTGATATAGGCCTAGGCTAGGCTACAACACAAGAGAGCAATGCCTCTTGAAGGGAAAATGCAGTCACCCTAACAGTGGCGTAGGAACCGGGGGGGCCATGGCCCCCTCAATGTTTTTTGTGGGGGGGCCAAATGTCATTTTGGCCCCCCCCCGAAAATCACAATAGTGTTCAATACATAGGCTATAAAATGAATATGTACTTAAATAAAGTAGACCCTGCTGTCTGCTTTCTGATAGTGAACAACAAATGGTCTTTAAAAACCTATTTTCGGCATGCTTCGCACGAATACTTCATGCCCACTATTTGTGCAATTATTAATTCAAGAAGGACAGAACGTGCCTTAGATTATTGCAAAGTCCTGCATGGCAGCTTTTGTAACCAAAGTTGCCAACCCTCAAACCTGCAGCGTCATAAAGAAATCGAATCCAACTCTCAAACCTGCAGCGTCATAAAGAAATCGAATGGCCGTTAGTTGATCATGGTTATTATGCAACCAGATGCCGAAAATGCGTAGATTATTGAACGCAAATTTTATGTCAAGGGTAACATGTAGCACCAGATGGCATGTAAGGACACCCAATTTTTCAAAAATTTCTCAAAGGGGAGGGACACCCCCTCCCCTTAGACCCCTCCCCCAGGTCGGCCAGGGTACTTTTCATGTAAAGCCGACACCGAAGTTACGTCGGGATGTCAGCATTCGTACACTAGCAAAACCAAAGGTGTACGCCAACAAATACACAATACATATACATATTACTACACGTATACATATACATATAGGCTACATATACACATACGCATACGTATACATATAGCCTACATAGGACCTATACGCATACGTATATGTATACATATACGTATACTAAATGTATACTATATGTACGTATACTATATGTATACGTATACTATACATCATACTTCTAGCAAAATTTACATACATTCTTGAATCCTCTTTGGCAGGAAATAATCATATTTTGTGTGGGACTCAGTGGGAATTAAGTGGAAGAACATTGCAGCACAAAATTGTATGGCTGCCATATGCATATTGAATAAGGCTAGTTTGCATTGCACTGTACGCCGGCACGCCGAGGTAACTGTTCTGCCGCCGCTACGCCGGGATAAAGTTGGCGCTTACGCCGAAGATCTTCGTTTCGTATTGCATGGAATGCAGACTGGCAGGTCGGCGATCAAAGAACATGCAACTGCATTCCCCCTCCCCCGTGAGAGAAATCCTGGCTACGCCACTGCTCATGAGTTAAACTTTCTTGACACTTGCGTTGAGGCACTTTTTGTCGGGAATGTAGCCCATATTGTCAGGGAAAAAATGTCCAACACTCCCCACTCATGGATCCTTAGGGACACCCCTGTGTGAAGGGGGTGAAGGTTGAGAAATCACATCTGGTCTGGCCCCCCCAATATCAAACATCTTCCTACGCCGCTGCCCAATAAGGACTAACTTAGGCTAGTTACTCTACCCAGTAGTCGCAGTGCATTCCATGTAAAGCTGACGCTGAAGTTACGCCGAGGTGTCAGCGTTCGTACGCCAACAAAGCCAAAGGTGTTCACAAACAAATACACAATACATATACATATAACTAACTATACGTATAAGTATACTTATACGCATACGTATACATTTACTTATGTACATATACATATGTATACTATATGTACGTATACTATACGTATACATATACTATACATCATTGTACTGCCAAAATTTATGTAGGCTACGTCCTTTCCTATTTGGCAGAAAATAATCATGTTTTGTGTGGGACTCAGTGGGAATTAAGTGGAAGCACATTGCAGCACAAAATTGTATGGCTGCCGTATGCATATTGAATAAGGCTAGTTTGCATTGCACTGTACGCTGGCACGCCAAGGTAACCGTTTTCCCCCGCTACGCTGGGATGGAGTCGGTGCTTACGGCGAAGATCTTCGTGTTTGAAAGCACGGAATGCAGACAGTGGCTTTTTTGAAAATCATGGGAAAATGATTTTGTCACTGAGTAGTGAAATTACACAGAGTAACTCTCTGGTTTACCATAAATAGCCTAGCCAGATGCAATACTTATGTTCAAATTCTGAAACATAATGAAAGAAGCTCGAGATACTTGAAGGGAAATAAAAGGATATTTGTGAGATTTAGCTCTTCAATGTTCCAATGTTTTCTGATTAGTTGAGTGGTATGACATACGATAATTCATTTGGATCTGGCAAAACGGTCATCAAAAAGAAACATTTCTTGGTGAAAGAATCCACTCAACACCAAGTAGATCTGGTTCAGTCGTCTCTTGATGGTATGTCACATTGCATAAAGTGAACTTCCTGCAGGAATCTGGTTCTCCCATTGAATAATTTGGCCTCATGTTTATGTCATAGATCACAGAACTCAACCATTAAAAAGGATTTGCATAACAAGTATATTTTGTAGGCCTACAGGTGTGCATGAATTTGAAGGGAGAGAGTTATGATTAAAAGGTGATATGAAGCCATTTTTATTGTCTTTTAAGTTTTCCATATTTCTCACTCTTTTTTTCTTAATTTTTTTTTTTCATCTGAAAATGTTGATATTTGCACATGTTCTAAATAACTTTGAGAAAAAAATCAGCTTTAAATCTATCTGTTTGAAGAACAACTTGTATTAAGTCATTGCATCTAATAACTGACAAATTATCCTCACTATCAATTTAGGCAAAAGGTAAAAGAAATCAATCAGTGGCATACGCGGGGGGGGGGGCATTGGGCCATGGCCCCCTCACGGATGCCAATTTTTTTTTTTTTTTTTTTTAGATCCTAAAAATACATAATTTTGTAACACAAATTTTACGTCAAAAGGTAGCATATGTGGCACCAGATGGCATGTAAGGACACCTAAATTTTCAAAAGTTTTCAAAGGGGAGGGGATGTCTCCATGTTCCCCTTACTGATGCCAATTTTCTTTTGGTTCCTAAAATATGCATATTTTTTAACACAAATTTTACTTAAAAAGGCAGCATATGTGCCACCAGATTGCATGTAAAGACACCAAATTTTTCAAAAATTTTCAAAGGGGAGGGGTCCCCCCTTAGACCCCTCCCCCAGGCTGGCGATCATCACTCAACATACTTCATGCCCTCCCCCCTTGAGAGATATCCTGCATACGCCACTGGAATCAATGCAGTCATGATGCCATGTGCCTGTGTGCATTTGTGTTTGTTACGCTTGTGTTGCATTGTGACCACAATGTCTCAAGGTTGGAATGATAGGTACAGTACTGTTCATACTTGGTATGTGGGTTTATAGAAAAGAACCCTATTGTTTTTGGTGGCAGTCAGAGCTCATGTAAGGTCAACAGAGGTCAAAAACTAAAAGCCTTGTAATTAACACAACATCTTAAGGTAGAAAGCATCCATGGGTACTTTCCATACTTGCCATGTGGATGTGTTATAGTCAGAAGATACTGTATCGTTTTTGGTAGAGGTCAAAGGTTACCTGAGGTCACAGAAAGTAAAACTTCAAAAACCTTGTAAATTGCTGGAAAACATAATGTCTCAAGATAGGAATGATGGATACTTTTCATACGTAGTATATAGATTGATCATGGAGGTCAGAGATCATGTCAGGTTAACAGAGATCAAAAACCAAAAACCTTGTAAACAGGATATATGGGGTATCTCAAGGTAGAAATCATGGATAATTTTTATACTTGGCATATGGATGGGTTATGGTCAGAACATGAACCCTATTGTTTTGATAGGTCAAAGGTTAGCTGATGTCATGGAACTTCAAAACTTCAAAAACTTTGGAACTTGCCTGCAGATCCACAATATCTCTTGAAAGACAGGAATGATGGACACTTTTTATAATTATATGGATTTATCATATTAAGAAGAAGAGCCCTTTTTTTGCTAAAAGTCAAAGGTTGTGTCAGGTCAACAGAGATCAAAAACCAAAAACCCTGTAAATGGGATCTATAGGCCTATGTCTTAAGGTAGAAAGCATAGATACTTCTCATACTGCCATGTTGATGCATTATAGTTAGAAAATCAATGCTATCATTTTTGTAGAAGTCGAAGGTTATCTGAGGTCACTGAAAGTAATTGTTTGAAAACTTTGGAACTTGCTTGTACATATAAACACAATATTTCTTCATAAGAATGATGGATACTTTCCATACTTTATGTATGATATATTACAAGAAAGAACCAGGTCATCTTTGTGGAGGTCAGAAATCATATCAGGTCTCCAGAGGTCAAAAACCAAAAACATTCTTAACAGTATACATCACAAGGTAGGAAGCATGGATACTCTTCATACCTGGCATATGGATGCTTTATAGTCAGAAGATGACCCCTATTGTTTTTGTAGAGGTCAAAGGTCATGTGAGGTTATCAGAGGACAAAAACAAAACTGTTATGAATATGATCACTTGGAAATGATGGGTCTTTCATGCTTGATATGTAAATTTATCATACTGTATATTAAAATAAGAAAACTAGTTTTTTGTGGAGGTTGAAGGTCATGTGAGGTCACCCTAGACTCAGAAACTGAATCCTTTTTTAAACACAATATCCCAAAGTAAGAAGTGTGTATACTTTGTGTACTTGGCTTATGGATGAATTATAGTCAAAAGATGTAACTATTCTTTTGATATAGATCAAAGGTACTGTACAGTAACACAAGGTCTCTGGAGTTGACACAGCGAAAACCTTGGCACTTGCTTGTAAATGCAGTACAGTAGGTCAAGATGCGAAGGTTAATAGGTTCTTTCAACAAGGAACCTTGAAGCCTTTGGCTTTCTTGTTAAAGAGAAGTGCCAATTCCTGCAGTGCAACTAAGCTATAAAGTAGCTGTTCAGATAGCTGTCTTGTTATTCAGTAAAACCTTCCAGAAAATTAAATTCCGGTTGTATACCTGGAGGGATCAACTGATGGAAGAAAGTGAATGTGATAGTGAGAGAATTTGGTGTTAAGTCGTTTTTTATGTATTTGAACTGTGACTGCACGCTGTTCCCATGTCTATTTATTTTAACACCTTACACATAACAGATTACTAGTTGGGGTTAAATTAGGGTCCACAGCTAGGCTGGGGTCAGGGTTAAAGAGACATAAACACAAAGGCCATCGTACAGTACACTATCTCCATATCTCTGTGAAATGAAAGCAGTGTGGATCTGTTACACCAACCTACATTTCAGAGTTCAAACATACTGTAGAGGGTCAGAGCATGGAGGGTTTGGAAGGTAGAGATGGACAGGTAACAGGGCTCATCCTAAGAAATAGAAATTGTATAGCAAAACTGCTATGCAAATTGCAATTTGCAAAGCATTTTTTCAATATTGTATAGCAGTTTTTTCAAACACGGGTGGTTTGTAAAAAGTAAAACATTCAGTGTTGTTCATGTTGTTAAATATTTGCATTGCAAACATGCGATCCATTGTAAGAAATTGGATCACAAGAGTGCTGCTTTTGTATCGCAAACTGTGATGCGATACCGGCTATCATGAGCCCTGACAGGTAACCATTTGAACTGCATAGCAGAGGGTGTAACCCACCTGACTCCATTAGTATTTCATTGTGACATACAGTAAGAACTTGCTGTAACACTTGCAATGCCTTACTTATTCTCATTGGTTGAAGCTTTTTACTGACTGGCCTTCTCACAGGGCACGACTTAAGGGTAAAATATTCACTGGCCAGCAGGGCCAGTAACTTTTTAATTCTTCTATCCCTTCCAGTTTTTCACTGGCCCACTGTAAAAACGACAAATTTTATGGCCAAATTAGCTGTACCTTTAATACTGAGTAAGAGTTACTGTAGATGTCAAAGGAGCCATAGGAGTGTGAAGAGCCCCAGTCCAGGGGAAATGTGTTTGGATCAACTTACAGTAGATTCATGCATGGTTTTGTACAATTTTCTTGTAACAGTGATATGAGTGCCCTCTGTGGGAGGGGAAGGGGTTGGTGTGCCTGTGACTTCTTGTCCCTCTCCTCATGGCTTCAGAAACTATTAAGAGTGGCATCAATTCCAGCAACTCCATTGGATTTGGATTGACTTAGAGACTCAAGTTTGTTTCACATAACAGTGATATATGGCAATAAAATAATTTTTCTTAATTTAAATGTACCACAAATATTGCTAAGAAAAGTTGCCATCCTGTCAGGAAATCACCCCTTCCATGCTTTGCAACATATCCAGGAACAGATCAAATATTTGTAACCTAAATTTGGAATGAAATCATCATCATATCAGAGTGTTTTTAGCCCTGTAGCTATACGTGTAGGGAGACTCCTTCCACAGCACAAATTTACAGTCCACTGTGTACTGAAGACTAGGTTCATTACACTGCACATATTACACATTAAGCTATGGTCAAAGTGCAAAGCCTCTCTGAAGAAAGATGTTCTGTGGGAAAACCTGTCCACCTAAAGCTTGTGATTTTATTGCGAATAGCTGTTTTAGGGTCTAATGCACATGTCAGGCAAATGTTTTTGTCATTCTTAGTTGATCTGGATTGTTTTCCATTCTTCTGATGAACCAAATTGCTACCTCGGCTTTGCACAGTACAAAGTGTATGCAGAGGGAGTGTAGTTTGCTTTTGAGGTTGAACCATTTATTCTATGACTGAAATCTCTTCTTTGCAAATGTAAAAGAATTTGCCTTCATAATTTCATGTGTAAAACACTGTCACAGAAATAATATCAATGAGTAAGATTATTTTTTAGGTCATTCGGAAGGATTTTGGTCAAAATTTTGATTGGGGTCCAATGGCTTCGTTAAACTACATCATGCTTCTATACAAAGCCTTGAAGGTTTATCAGCCAGTCACAATCATGCTTAGTGATTGCATCTATATATTAACAAATCAAAACAAAATTCATCCGTCTTGCCTGTAAGTAACTGCTACCTTTTACAAAAATTTCTTGGGCTTTTTCACAAGTCTCCTGCAAATTAATTCTAATCACAGAACTCTCTCCCCACTTTTAAAATGTTTGAAATTCTTTGACAAGGCTGTGTAAGCCAAATAAACAACAAGTTTCACTAAGTCAACTTTTTGACAGTGGAGAAATTCACCTGGCCTGGAGGACCAGTTTTGCGGCATTTTAACTATCCTGAAAAAAACATACTATCCCGACGCAAAAATTTCTGGCCTCGGGCCAGCTGACCAGCGGTTACATCGAGCTCTGTTCCCATTGCTGTGAATGTAATGACCAAAAGAAATAAATTGTACCTAGTTGGAGACTTCAGGTTGAAGAATGATACCACAACTACCAGTTATTGGTGAAATATCCAAATATTGTTCAGATGTATTCCTTTCTGTTATTTAAAGTAAATGATACATGATTGAAAACACATTTTCTTTCCATGATCATAGGGCATAATTAAACTAAAAATCAGTACATATGCTACTAAAAAATCGTGCTAAACACACTTCACATGGCAAACTGTAACTTAAGGTGTCCTGATCACCATGGGCCAACCTCCAATAATACCCGACCTCAATCCAACCAGCTGGACCAAAACCCCGGACCACCCATTATGATAAGTGTGGGTTACTGGGTGTCGAAAAGCATAGGTAGGAAGTGGTGGGACAAGGGCTCTAAACCCCCCAGTCAAAAGGTAGTGTGGAGAAAACATAATAGTGGAGCGAAAGTATTTGTCCACCCCCTCAGGTCAAGGTAGAAAGCCTGTTACTGTATGCACATATTACATGAGGTTGGGGCACATAGTGTGACATTCATGTCAAATTATGAATACGGTGTATTTGGTGCATTTTTCTTAATGAATCATCTTAAGAGAAAGAAACAATGAAGAATTTTGTCATACAAGTTTAATATTACACAATGTTGCTTTAGGCTCAATCCATAAATAAGGGGTCCAAAAGTGTGACATGAGGTCAAAATTTAAAAATCATCTTAACTGATTGAAATTTTTACTCATGATAGAGTATTATCAGCATTTATAAAAAATACAAATATTTTTACATACAGCATTATGTATGCAGGAGGGGACTCACTCAAACATATACCTGCCTGTAGATTGACCAACATAACAGGGACACCAAAGCAGTCTTTAATCTCCTGTTAAAAGTTCTAAGAAAATCCTAATTGTTTAAAAATTTGTAACTGAGTGTGATTTAGAACCTTTTGTAGCAGGAACAGGGAAAAAGTTTGAAAGAATTCTCCAAAACAAATTCACTTTCATTTTTCTCAACACTTTCATGTGTCAAAAGGTCCACACTGTTAAATATTTTGTATAATATTGACAGTTTTTAACCAGTAAATGATGTTTAACTATTCAAATTTTCCTCTTTGACACCCTTAGATTGTTAGACTTGTCATTTGGTATCCTATTTTGCATCAGTTTATGGACATGTGATATTTGCAAGATATTTCACTCCATTTAGTCTGTTGCGTGTAACAGGGACACCAAGAATTGGTGTACCCATTACACCTAACATGCAAATTGTCAGATTAATTTTTAAATGTTGAGTTGACCTGGGAACTTTAAAATACAAAAGAAACTACTGTTTGCAGTAATACGATACTATTAAAACCCCTAGTTTCATTGAACTTTTGTTGTTCATACATCAAGAATGGCGGACATAACTATGGCATCATGGGAGACACCAAGAAAATCAAATGTCCATCAGCAAGAAGTAGTCGGTTCAAAAGACATGGGATCATGTTTTCTGGTAACATTCTGTTATCTTCTTTTAATGTCACTTAATTCACTAAACAGTTTTGTGGTTTTTACAAATGGTGATGCATCAAATTGTACCAACATAAACTCACTGAGGGGGACACCAAAATTCTGTTGATTATAAATGATGCCTAGAAAAATATTTGTTTTGATTATTTCTTTCCAAATGTGCTACTATCTAAAAGAGTTTGACCCAAGTCTTACATAAAATGAACTTTTGCCACATGAGAATGACCACATTTGTGAAAATGGGACACCAAAAAGTTATGTTGGTTACATAGTTTTCTATGGTCCTGTTTGAAAAATGGGTGAAGCAATAATACTGATATTTTTGTAAATGTTGACTATTGGTGATATCCTTACCATGATAAATGGACACCATACAGTATGTAAACTCCATCTGTAATAGGTTTTTTAAAAGTACATAGCTTGACTCTATGGCCTGGACTCTTTGTTTACTATGGTAGCTTGTCCTTTTGCTGTTGGAGTGAGTTTGGTGGTGAGGGAATTTCAGTGGAAAATCACGTGAACTAAAAATACCAACATAACATAACTAGGGGAAGTGGACATCATGTGTTACATTGGTATGACTCATTTCATTCCAACACTGAGAAAGAAGTTGGTCCCAGTGTCATTGTGTGATGATGACAACTTGCTGTATCACCTGTGTTCTGCAAATGCCTGGATGAAGCAAGATGAAATTACATCTGTAAAAGGAATGGGAAGAGCCTTTTTTTTTGCAACTTTTAGGTCATAAATTTTTCACCAATTTTTTTCATAAAAATTCATGAGAGTATGTTAACTGCATTATTATATTAAAAAACAAACAGTTAATGCAATTCATCCCATACCAAACTTAACCTGTATGGTATACAACAATACATGTGCATTAAACTCCAGTTAGATTTGAAACTTTGAACAGACCTAGTATCATTACAGCAAACAGGCCTGGTATCATTACAGCAAACAGGCCTGGTATCATTAAAGCGAAGCTTGTGATAAGTGTATCTTGAACTTCGATGCCAAAAGCACTTTAGATATCTGCAGTTTGATCAGGATGAATCCCCAGTCCCACTGTCACCCAGCCTGAGCCTTCAGGGCAACCTAAAGAAAACCTGGGAGAATCTAAGCAGTACACGTAATGGACCAGTTATTTGAACATGTCACAGGCCTAGAAGAGAAAAGTAATAAGATCAGGGTAGCAACTTTTATCACCTGCATAGGGCGAGATGTATTAGATGTGCACAATGCTGTAGATATGCTACTGAAGCTGATAAGCAACACTTGCCAATCATACTTTTGAAAATGACTGTGGTGGCAAGACCAATTGATGTTATACAATTGTAGCCAGGGATAAACTCTTCACTTCATTCATATTAGGATTGTTAGTGACTGACTTTGACTTGATTAGCCCTTGATGTTTAGTCCAAATGTTTTCTAAAATAGTAACTCAGATATGGGCTCTGTGTAAAAGAAAACCTGTATTCAGTGGCTCACTTAATACTTTTTCAGGAAGTGATCTGGTTTATAGCACTTACAACATCTTTTCAATTTTTCTTTTGCAGCCTTTACTGTATTTTTATTACTGCACTAAACTGCACTGGCACATTAGAAACTGAAGTGGCATTGTATGTTGATGTTTAAAGGTTGTCTAGCTTGTTTGCTTCTTCATATTACTGTATGACTGCTTTTAATTTCTCATACACTCTTGTAGGCCCTTGTTAAATTCTGTGCTATGGAATGTGAATACAGTTTGATAACAACAGGTGTTTCTTCTTAGAATCAGAATAAATCAATTGAGGTGACTTAAATCGAGTCCACCTCTGCAGTAGAGCAGAATGTGGTTAATCCCTTTCTGCATACTCATCTTCCACTGTAGCCAGCAGTTTTAGTTGCAATAGCTACAGAGTAGGGATCTCCAAGTCCTTGGTTCTATTCATCTATTCTACTGTTCCCATAGATACACAAACAATGGTTCCAGCTGACTGGAGCTGTGTAGGAACTGCAGAGTGTTTACATACAAGACAAAGCAGGTTGATATCCTGTGATGATGAGCATGCAGTGTGTGCAGTTTGTACTGTATTATAGATGAAGGAGGTGTCCTCTGTATGGGGCTGTGCAAATAGATCTGCAGCACTGTATTTCAGAAGAGAAAGCAATTAAACTCTAGACTTGTAGGAACATTGTCAATGGACAGATAATTACTGCTGATTACAACAACTTATGTTCAGGAGTTGTGAACAAATTTCTTGGATTTTAATATAGTTTGCTAAGTTTGCTGTAAGAGCCATCAGCAGTAATATACAAGCTCTGGGAAACCATCCTTTGGGTTTAATAAACATTACAGTAACAAACAACCTGGTAATAAGCAGGCTGGTTGACTCAAGTTTGTTTTTATTTGCCTTCACTTTGTATAATAGTGAAAGCCTGATACTTATTTTTATAGAAGTGTATGAAAAAAAAGCAGTCCAAAGATAGGGTTCTCTTCTTCAGTAAAATATTGTTATCAGGTATAATGCAGCTGTGCTTTGCATGGAATTCATTTGAGTGTGCATGGTTTTCAACTTGTATAGTGTATACGAAGCCATGCATCAAAACTCACTATCTTCAGTAGAGCTGTCTTGAGATATGTTGCTGTAACGAAAGGTCATTTTAAATGTAATTTGCATGGCTTTCATCAGTAGCCTACATCCACACATACAGTACATTTTGCAGTTCCAGTCAGGGCTTGACGATGTTCTGTCTGACAGAACTTTAGGATTAAGAAAAAAGTCATTCAGGCTTTAGCAAGTGTGCTGCTCAATGCCATGGCCCACCAGGCAAGTACCTCAGCAATATCTTTTTTGCACACAGGTTAAAAGGCTATTGAGTAGATTTGAACTGTAGAGCTACATAAGTTGTTCATGTGAGTTAGTAGATAAAGAGCAATTAAACACCCATGGACAAGCAATGTAAAAAAGAAGTTTCGATACGAGCATGTATTGAAGAGGTATAAAATAAATTCTCGAATATGTACAGGCTATTGTGTATTCATAGTTTTACAAAATCTGCATACACTGCACATAAATACAGGTAAAGCTATCATCACAACAAAGATTGACCATGAAGATGAACCTTGTCAATCAAGAGTTCCCAAGAAAAATTTGTGGCCAGAAGCTTTGATTCTCTCAAACAATAGTATACAATAGTATGGCATTCCACTGCTTTGTTGCATTATTGTTTTGGTCTAGTTATACACACAGATATATATAT
>WURT03649786.1:0-19147 GCA_009936505.3 Holothuria glaberrima
AATAGAACATTCAATCTTTCAACTCATGAAATTATTCATACTATTGCACTCATAAACATTCATTATTTGTATACTAAGCCACGACTGAGGATTAGTAAAGGGTTAATCAAAGCTGGACCGTGCATTAAGTAGAGGATAATGCACGATCGAGGGTTAATGCAAGGGATGCACGAGGGCGCAGCCCGAGTGCATCTAGCGATAGCATTAACCCCGGAGCGCATTATCCTCTATTTAATGCACGGTCCAACGTTGACTAACCCTGTTCGTTTATACATAACAAGATTTTGATGAAAAAAGACGAGAAAGAAAGAAAATTTGTGTTTGCAGATAACCACATTTTTATTGAAATTCAAACCCCGAAGAAAGAAGAGACGTGATCACAACCATTTAAAACAATGTTCTTGTGCAATTAACAAAGTACTATTAAACAAAATTAATTAAAGAAAATATTCATAAATCTCGATATATAACAACGATTTGACTAAATCTGGGGAAATTGTTTTGCTTTAGAGACTTCAACAACCGAAAAGGACAGAGAAGTAACAGTTGGTAATCATAACTCGAGGTGTTATGATCCATGGCAACACCCTAGCCACAAAATCTGGCATTTGTTTCATGTACATATGCACTGCACACAGAGCTGCAACGTTTAATATTCACTATATAGAGCTGAAGCACGGTACGTACGTTGTGTACGTTCTGTGCGTGCATACTGTGTACTAAACATGTGCTGTGCTCGTACGACGTATACACTGTATACAATGTACTGTATCCAGTATAAGTACAGTGCAGAGATTATCCACCGCGTTTGCTAAAGCAGCGCGGTCTTTTTAAAATTATTCGTCATTTGTTCAAACTCTAACGGGCCTGTTTAGGTATTCTTTGAGCTTTAAATGAAGTTTCTTCAAAAGTTGGAATTTACCTAGGATTAACTACTGATTTTGAAAGATACAAAGTTACAGCATTTGGAACGGACGTTAGAAGAAAAGTTTGTATATATTTTGTATCTCAGCCCTCAAACAGCAGTAACTTTAGTAACGTTGATTTCGTTCGAGGATTCAGTGGCGATCGCCGAGGAACCTTTAAGTAAGTTGAAACGTTACGGAGGTTATAGGCCTAGGCTTTTTAACTTTAGGCCTAACTGTGTAAGGATCCTTTGCCTTTGAGCGTTTAATGTAAGATTTGGAAACAAAAGCGTTTCTTGGAAATTGAAGCGTTTTGTAGGTCTTGACGTGAGTAGCTTGTATCAAACCATAAAGCAAGCTGTGTACTCTTTTACATGTATGTAAAGGCTAAGCCAGGCCAGGCCTGTTCTATGCACTATATATGCGCAATGAAAACCAGTCATATATGGTGTAGGTGCAGTGATCTTGGTACAGTATATTACGGTATTATTGTACTCATCCGCCGGTGGTTTTGTTCTTTATATACCGTGCGGTTATCCTAGGATAAATCACTGTCACCTGACCGTAATGAACCAATAGGAGTTAAGGATTTTTACTAAGTATGAATGAATACCGAATAACCCATGGCATGAGACGACCAATCCTCCAATCAGATGTAGAGAAATGAATAAGCTGTTATATAATAAGGGTTAATCAACGCTGGGCAGTGCATTAAGTAGAGGTAATGATCGGGGGTCAATGCAAGCGATGCAATAGGGCGCAACCCGAGTGCATCTAACGTTAGCATTATCTCCCGGGTCGCATTATCCTCTATTTAATACACGGTTCAGCGTTGATTAAACCTGTTCATTCGTATACAGCAAGATTTTGATGAAAAAAGACGAGAACGGGGAGAAAATGTTTGTTTGCAGAAAACCACATTTTTATTGAAATCAGAACTCCGAAGAAAGATGGGGCGTATTCACAACCATTCAAAACACAGTGTTCATGCGCAACTAACAGAGCGCTATTAATTAAACAAAATAAATTCACTGAAAACACTTAAATCATGAAAGTGTTCTTCTTTAAAGACTTCAACAGCCGAAAAGGACAAAAAAATTAATTGCTGGTAACTTAACTCGAGGTATTATGATCCATGTCAACATCTTAGCCACGCAATCTCGCGTTTCTGTCATGTGTATTTGCACTGTACTGCTCACAGAGCTGGTATACAACGTTCATAATATATTCACAACGGCTGAAACATGGTAAGTTACGTACGTTCTCTTCACGCACGATATGTACCCGTACGACGTATATACTGTATATTCAGTGCAGAGACATTCCCACCAGGTTACAAGTTTGCTTAAGAAGCGCGGTCTTTTTAAAATTGTTCCGTCATTTGTTCAAACCATGGCGTGCCTGTTCAGGTATTCTTGAGCTTTAAAGTTGCTTCAAATGTTGGAATTTACAAAGGATTAAGTATTGATTTTGGGAAATAAACAGTAACAGCATTTGGAACGTACGTTTGGAGAAAAGTTTGGACATATTAGGTATCTTAGCCCTACATCAGTAACGTTAGTAACGTTGATTTCGTTCGAGGATTCAGTGGTCACGGAGGAACCTTTATGTAAGTTGAAATGTTACGGAGGCTATAGGCGTATACCGGTATATGCTATTTACAGAGTTGTTGACTCGAGTCGCTGACTTGGACTAGACTCCAACTCGAGTCGCACTTTTTCTGGACTTGCAACTTGACTTGAAGACAAATGACTTGAGACTTGACTTGACTTGAAGACAAAATGACTTGCGACTTGACTTGACTTGAACATATTTGACTTGGCGACATTAAATGAAAATTTTATCGCTGAGTGTAGCATGAACTTTTTCACCACAAAACTGAGTAACAACAGATTGCAAACTTTTCCTTCATTTTTCGAGATTGCATTGTGCCGCGGATGGGAGGGATACTGAAAATACACTCAGGGGTCCAAAAAGGACGGCTGTATTGTAGCACCATAATTGAGTCAATCATAAAAACCCACATAGTGTAGGCCTACCTAGCAAGACTCGCCCCTTATTACAAACAGACGTCGCGTTTATAGTAAGCGTAAACCAGTCCTTTCCTATCTTTTTCGGCTCATCGCCCCTTGCACCAGGGAGTTGTCCCTGCACAGAATGGTATTGAGAAAGCTCCCTCTCCTCATGCCTACAAATATAAATGAAAATAAAAGAAGAACCTGTGTCTATAAAATATGAATGAAACGAAAATGGAACTACATGGTTTGAAAATAAAGAGCATTAAAACAGTCTTTGTATGTGTAGATTAAAGGAATTAAAAATCGATGGGATCACTATGTAATGGCGAAGCCGAAACTTGCGATCGTCGAAGGAATGATGACGTAAAGAGCTGTAAGCGTCCTCAAGGAAAAAAAAACATCGCAATGAAACGCTGTAAAACGCAACTTCCTGGCATCTGGCAATCAAGATTAGATCAAGAGTAATAATTGTTGGCCTCATTTTATCTCCACTTTATGAAAACTTATTCGGTAGCATAGTGGGAAATTTTTAGTTTCTTTTAAATCTCCTGCTTTTATAAAGAGTGTTAATTTCCAAGATGCCCCTGCTGCACTTAGCATTTTCCCCCTCCTCATGAATAGCAAAATCGTCCAGTCATCAAAAAAATTCCATATTTGTGTGCAGACGTACGGTACACCATAATCATACACGTACGCCTTGCGCAACGGGAGGGAATCGTATGGCATCCTCAACGATGATTTCGCAGAACTTTTCTGAAATCTTTCCTATAGTATAATTTATTAAAACAATTTTACTCGTCATGAATCTTTAAGAGCAAAAGCAGGCATTCTTCCTTTTTTTCTCACCATTTTAAGCACACATTCAGTATAATGGGTGACTTTTACACAGGTTCAAACAGAGAAAACCGATTGCAACATGGAAAAAAGATTGACACATTATGCAGGGTACCCATAAAGCTCAAAAATGTTGCGTGACGTTGTGTTTGAGGAATACCCTCCTTACTCTTAAAACGATTCCGTTTCCATAGCAACTTAGTTTTTCTTATTTAACATATTGTTAGCTGCTAAGAATAAGTGCGTTGAGCTTATATGATCCATTGCCTGTCCTGATGAGCAATTGTTGCTTGGATGTTCCTTAGTATCTGGACACAATATTTTTCGTAAATCCATAAAATGTCAAGGTTTGACTCCTTTGGATTAAAATTTTTCCTGATCTCCAAATCTAGGAACTTTAGTCTAGTGTATATATATATATATATAGCCTAGGCTAATTAATTTTTTACTTTGAAAATCATGACTTGTGACTTAAATTGGGCGAAAATGACTTGTGACGTGAATTGACTTGGGCGAAAATGACTTGTGACTTGACTTGACTTGACGTTAAATGACTTGAGACTTGACTTGACTTGAAGGTAGATGACTTGGGACTTGACTTGACTTGAGAAAAAATGACTTGGTTACAACTCTGGTTTAACTTTAAATTATAACCGTGTACGAATCCTTTGCCTCTGAGGGTTTCACGTAAGATTTGGAAAGAAAAGCGTTTCTTAGAAATGGAAGCGTCTTGGCAGGTCTTGGCCTGAGTAGAGTCAAACCATAAAGCAGGCTGTATATTATATAGTCTATGTGTGTAATGTATCCAGGCTAGGTCTGCTCTATGCGCCAGGCAAGCCAGTCATATGTTTGCAGGTGATCTTTACTTTTTTTACTAAGTATGAACGAATGTCCGTTCAACCAGGGAGTTGAATAGTAACTCCCTGGATCAACCTAGCCTGATGTCAAGTGTGAATTAATCGTAATTCTGAGGTTAGCTTCATTTCCCTTTGTAAGACAATGAATACGTTGAGCTTATTAAGAGAATCAAGACCTTATTTTACCTATTTGTTTTTACTCTTCCAATTTTTTCTAAGTAACGTGAATTCTAAAACATGATATGTCAGAAAAAAGAGCATTTAAATACAGGTTAAAAGGCCCGGAAAATGCCATTTCCGGCAATCCAGGGGCACTTAGTGGCCAAAATTTTCTCCGAACGCTACGAGCTAAAGGTGGTGGCGTTTCCCTAAGATTGTGATTGTGCAACTCATTCCCTTCCAGCAACTGCAACTGCGTAGTGGAAGGTTAGATAAACAGGCGACTAAGAATTTGTCATGTAATCTTTTGCTTAATTCAATATTTTTGTACTTTTTATAAACTTTAATGACTTTGACTCAAGGATGTACTACTTGTTGGGTTCCGGTTTACACAATTGTTAAATTGGCTTTGAAATGGCGCCATGTGTAGTTTCCTACATTTTGCAGCCTTGTATGATTAGCCATTGAGCAACCTTCTTTGGGTAGGATTAATGATATCTTTTACGTTGTTTGAGCACTGTGTGAGTATTTTTGCTGAATTGAACTTCGGAACGGGTAACAGTTCTTTTTAAAAGGGAGCTGAATTCTGTCCCGATATCTAGACAGAGTTAGAACCTGTTGAGAGGTTAGAGTTGAGAAAATTTGTCTTAGAAACAGAGTTGGAAACTTTGTGAAATTATTTCTAGACTTTTATTATCTTTGGGAGCAAGGGGAGAACTAGTTTGTGTTAGAGATATAATGTACTGGCGTACGAGTTAGTTCGTTAAAACCTTAAAAGGAATTTAATAACATGTTAAACTTTTATCCTCTTTGGCCAACTGCAGTGACCTCCTGAATAAACTGTGTATTTTAACTTAAACCGCTCGTCATCGTGTGGTTTTCTCTGTTCCTTTTCCTGTCAATCCATCATTAGATTCTGTCTTTGGGGAGATCAAAGTAATTCATAAAAGAGAGATTGAGAAATGAAATTAGTTGATCCAAATCTCATTTTCATAGCGTTGCTGAGTTACAAAATGTTGAAATTTATGTCTTTACTTTGAACAAGTCGACTTGGTAATAGTTTGTTATGTCCTTCTTATGTAACTCACATAGCGTGCTTTTGTTTCCTTTTGAAATCAAAATGTTTATGTGTTTTTTGAAATTGTACTCTTATGATTTTTCTAGGGAGAAATCAAGTACAGCCAAGTCACTCTGTAAAAGTAAAACAATGATCAAATTTGGAACAAAGTGCAACCGCTGTAAGAAATACGAAGACTGTTATCTGAGTAGTGCAAGAATCACATCAAAAATGCCCAATCAACCAATTTCAACTGAGTGAAGAAATTTCATCATTTTATATCTCAGCACAGGAATAGCACACTTTAATGATTGCAATGTATGATGGGAAATGGGAGAATAAAAAACAAGCGCCATGCTATTGAGTGTCTGCTAACTTAGCCCTAGCGCTACTACTGTGTTGTTTTACTACCAGTTCCCATGTTCCTTTTGTATGTGTGTAACGTAATATTTAAAGTCTGCTTTGTCCTGCGAAGATAGGATTTGGATCAATGTGATTCACTTTTCAACCTTTTTTACACATGTTTCTGAAATTTTATACTTAAGGTACTCTCTACGTGTCATGCAAAATTCTCTTACCCTCGTGGATTACGTAATCAAGTGCCTTAGTAAAACATAAAAAAGTTTTGACTTTCAAATGATAACGGAAATGGAATGAGGGGAACCCAAATATTGTACTTTCTTCACATTTCCTTAAAAACATACACCTTTGAGCAGTGATGTCACCAAGTACCGTGCAAGACGTCATGGGCGTGATTACGTGAGAGCACGGGGGAACTCTCCCCCATTTTTTCCAGGGAAGCAAAGAACCGTGTATTACGTCCTCCTCCAGCACGATTTACAAATTAGATTGCTATAAATGGGATTTCAGGCTTATTCCAACATGACTACTGGATGAAATAATTGAGCCAGTTTTGATGCACGTCGGAGGCGCAAATGGACAGCGGGTCACTAGCTGAAAACAGATGTTGTAGAGTGAAGACTGAACCACGTCCCCTTCCCGAAATCCTGTATCCGCCCTTGATGAGAATTATCTTATATGTTATCTGTTTACAAGAACTAAACCAACAGGAATATATAGTACATGCTCGTGGTTTCTTAGATAACCAACATGGTGTCGTGAAAAGTGTAGGCCTATAATGAACGGATTAAACTATGTCAAAGTTAATTACTGGGGAACTCGAAATATAACAACCTGAAAACCATCGGTCATCGAAAGACGGGACTCAGCGTATCATGTCCCCATCGTTGAAAACGTTGGTTGGTGCGGGTGCGGCTGTACCATTCGGGTTATGTGCCATGCACCCAACACTATTTACAAATAATTTGCAAAATTTACAAATTGTTGGCCAAACGTTCTATATGATGACGACGGTCTTCATCATCGACATTGTGGACATCATGTCCATGGAAATGTGTATTCGCCAAGTGCTCGTCGTTATCAACTTTTACCCTTCCATATGCTACAACCGCATACCCCAAACTACAACCGCCTATACTTCGTCTGAATTTTGATTCGGTGTCAAGGTAACTCACCTCTATACTGTTTAGGCCGAGCACCATTTGAAGACGTCATGGTACTTGCAGTGGTGTTAGAGCTTTGGAATGTTGAGAAATGCGCGTTGTATCATCTCGTCTAGTTCGTATTCGATGAATAGCTCTGGAGTCTTTATTCCTTGACTGCAATTTTGCAGATACAACTGAGTTGGCTAGCGAGCTTAAAAAGCATGCACCGGCGTTGTATAGTGCTGCAGAGATGGAAGAAATCAATATTCGTGTAAAGTGTACCTTAAGTCTTAAATTCCAAAAGTATATTTTACAAAGCTTGAAGGGCATCCAATATTCAACTCCTATCTTTACAGGACGTTTCTGAACTGAGATATAAAATTTTGAAGCTCGTTCACTAGAATGGTAGATTGCGCAATACTTTCTGATGTCATTCTTGTAATACTCAAATTACCTCTTTGTTTTTCCTTCAAAAGCCACTGCACCTTGTGCCAAAGTATGATCACTCTCTGACTGTAAAAGGGTGACTTGGCTAATATAAGCCCTCTCCGTACAACATTCTGTGCAAGGGAAAAGTTAATGTTTCAAGGTCAAATAAAAATGCTAATTTCAAGAGAAAACAAAAACAGGTAATGTGAGTTATACAAGAACAACTTAGCTAATTATTGAGCAATCATCGACTATTTCAAAATAAGTTAATAATTTCAACATTTTATGTCTCAGCAAACGAGTAAGCTATGAAAATGGGAGTTGAAAGGTAAAAGTTTTCCGCAACCTCTAAAATATATATACTTGTTATTCTAGACCTTAGGTCACTTTTAACTTGCTTTATGACAAAACTCGATTATAGACCTAAGCTACCGTCCATTACAGCGGCGTAGCAAGACCCTCGGGGGCCCATGGACAAGAGACAGTGAGGGGCCCCAAACCAATGGTATCATAAACTCATTTTTCCTGAGACCCCTCCAATACCTATGGGGAGGTACCGTGTAAGAGTGAGACCTTGCACGCACCAGATCCATGTTCAATTACGTATCCCATTGTTGCAATGGTTTTCAAAAGCAGTTCTGCAGTTGTTGGTAGCTTGTGTGCTTCCTGTACTGGGTGGTCAGACAGTAGACAGAGTTACGATTTTTATTATTTATTGAGTATTTTTTTGCAGATTTGGTTGGGGCCTCTTGGGGCCCCTAGACATTGTCCACCCAGTCCACCCGCTTGCTACGCCAGTTGTTCATTAACTTAAAAGAATAGTTCAGACCCAAATTTTTATTTGATATGTTACAGAGGAACATATTATAAGCATTCTGTGAAATTTTCATTCATTTCCCATGTTCGGTTCTCGAGATATTAACAATTAAAGTTGACACATTTTCTACCAAAAGTGAACATGAAGCAAGCATGTGTGATATCATTGCTCCACATCCTGATATCGAAGGGCAATGTTTTGTTTTTCTTTACAATTTACTACCAATTTTTTTACAACAAAACTCTAAAATATTCGTACCATAAATGCATCCTGAGCAGTGGAATTTTTAAAACTTTATATGCCTTAGGGGCAAGCTAGCATCCCTAATCAATCTAAGGTCAAAACAATAGGATGAAAAATAAAGAAATACAAAACATTGGTCCTCAATATTAAGCCATGACATCACGCTTGTTTGCTACCAGTTGACTTCCGGTAGAAAATGTGGTAGCTTGCTAATATCTTGAGAACCGAACATGGGAATTGAATAAAAATTTCCCCGAAATGCTTAGAATCAGTTTCTCTGCATTATATCAAAAATAAATATGGGTCTGCACTATTCTTTAACTGTCATAGGCCTATGCGGAAAATGACTGGACCATCCTCATTTTCAGTGCCCCTCAGCGCTTGACAGGGATGTGTTCACGTTAGTATTCTCAACCACAGCCCTTGTGCAGAGTCTAAAACAAAGTTACATTGACTCACTACAATAGAACGTTATCTTCATCTGATGAGAGCGTCGCCGTAAACGGGCGTAGCATCATACCAAGTAAAAAAGGCCAAAGATGTTTCGTGCATTACCGGAAATGTCACTTTCCGTAATCTGCGAGTTGCATAAATTTCATTTTAAAAATCTCGGAATTTTATACAGATCGATGTAATAAAGTATTTTCCTTTGAAAAAATTTTTGGTGGGAGGAACTGGCCCAGCTGCTGTCACCCCACGCTGCATACAGCCGTGTTTACATCTACTGCTCTCAAATCGCCAGCCGTTTCTTAAAACCTCTTTTGTCCTCCATTTACTCAAGCATATTCGAGAATTGATTCAATTTGTAACATACATAAAATAAACTAATACATCATTCTTAATTCTTTTAGTTCTGTGAGTAACGTAATACTTTTCCCCTCCATTTAATCATAAGTTTCGATCGTATCACTTGTATATAATTCATATAGTAGCTGTTCATATAGGCCTAAAACAAGTTAAACCATGTGTATATTAACTAGAGTGGTACTTACCTCACAATCCGCAGATGATTGTTTGCTGCTCTGAGTAAAACGTGAATGTTTTAACGAAAATCTTCTGAATCACGTAAGGACAGACCGATACTTCCCACGTTTTTGGACCCTGGGCAGCATAGGACTGAGGCTTGTCTGACTCACAGGAAATGGTAATCGGGCGCCGTTTCAGCTGAGATTAAAACAACACGCCTAAATACATCCATGTATAAGTTTACTAAAAAGCTACAAACATTAAATGAAGGTGTGATGGTAGTTCATGGTGCGGTACACCTGACTCGAGCTGTATAGTGTCACCTCAAACGCTACACCCTGAAGCTCGAATTCTGTTTGAAGAATTTTGTAAAAGACCGTGTTCTCCTCAATACCATTGTTTGTGATTATTGATTTAAGAACGCAGAATTCATACCAACGTACTCTCGTAGCAAGTATGACTATGTTCCACACTGAAAAGCGCAAGCAATGATGTATTTCATGAATTATGATCCAACTTCACATTTTCACTCTCTTTTATATGACATCCCCCTCCCCAACCAGGGAGTTGCTAGCAACTCTCTGCCCCAAAATATATTAAAGAACATCCCCAGCAGTGGCGTACGCAGGATTGCTCTCAAGGGGGGGGGTTCAGTATGTTGTGTGATCGCCGGCCTGGGGGAGGGGTCTAAGGGGACCGGGTCTCCCCTCCCCTTTGAAAATTTTTGAAAAATTTAGTGTCCTTGCATGCAGTCTGATACCACATATGCTACCTTTTGAAGTAAAATTTGTGTTAAACTATTTTAGGAACTAAAGAAAAAATCGGCATCACTGAGAGGGGTCTAAGAGGAGTGTCCCCATCCCCTTTGAAAAAGAAGATGTCCTTACATGGAATCTAGTGTCACACATGCTACATTTTGAAGTAAAATTTCTGTTAAAAGATTAACGTATTTTTTGGAACTTAAGAAAAAAATTAGCATAAGTGAGGGGGGATGGCCTGCTAATTCCCCCCCCCCCCTGCATACGCCACTGGTCCCCAGTGTTCTAAATACAGTTGATAACTTAGACTTACTTTGCTTGCCATTCATTCAGACAATAGAGTTTCACTTTGGTTGGTCAACAACAACTTGTACAGTCAGTGTTGTGTTCCCAATTAAGCTCACACACTGTGCTTGACAATATTGCCCCTAGCAATTCAAACTCAGAGCAGGCTACTATGGCTCTGCCTGAGAGATGTACTAGACAGGAAGCTTGCTTTAAATTGGAGGAGCCTGAAGTTAACTTAGTAGGGAGAATTGTTACTGTCTGGGGTGAGCCTATAGAACCTTTAACCAATCGACTGTTCATAGTCGATTTCATTCCTGATGGACGCCATTATTTACCAGTGGTTATAGGTTAATCGTGTCTTGGCAGTCTCACAGCTGGGGAGTTTGTAATGCCAGCGTCTTTGGGAGGCAAAGCCAAACAATATTCTTGATGACCGCAACCACCCCTGTATTTGAATCTTGACCAAGCAATAAATTGCCCTACCAGAAGACGTAGCCCCTTCAGGAGTGTCACATAGTTTTCGCCCGAGGTCCGATATCCAGCCAACTGAAAGTCTATGGTCGTTCGGGTCGAGTCATTCAGGGTAGAGTAGTAGTCATATGTTAGGAATTTTCAAAGAAAACATTGACATAAATAATGCGAGGTTTCTCATTATTTATTACAAAAACGTGAACTGAGCAAAAGCTGGAGCTTTTTTTTCCACAGATGCACAAGAATAAATCAAATATTTTGCAGGAAGAAGTGGAACAGGGTTAAAGGGCGTACCTGTAAGAGGACATTTCCTATTACGAATTAACCCTAAATCGCACAATTTCTTTTCAAAACACCTATAGAGGAATTCCGGTCACGTGACTTCAACTAACCAGACGAAATTTTGATGGGTGAGCAAGCGCGCCGACTGTCAGTTGGACGTGTGATCGCGCGTCTTTTTGGCTTTGAAGGGCAAGCGTCCATTGTGTCACAGTAGTGTCTATGGTTATTTCGTGCGCGTGTGCTGTAAATACGCTTACTGCGTACCGTATGTTTTTTTTTTTTTGCCCTTCAGTCCCTGGGAATCCCACTCGCGTGACGTCAGATGAAATCCTCTATTGAGATGTTTTTATCACACAGATGCATTGATTTTATTGCAGCCAAAAAGCCCTAACATGGGTTCAAAAAGAAACCAAGGAAAGAAGTACAAAACAAGGAGCCTTCCTATCCATAGCAATAAAGATAGCAAAAATTCTTACAGCTGCATGAAACCAAAGTTGTTCTGGAAGAACAGAACTGAAAGTATCCACTTTTGAGATTCCAACTCATAGAGAGATGGGTTATCTAGACAGATGGGTGGCTAGGTTCGTAACTGCAAAATGCATTTGAGGCGTTATCTGGATGGATGGGTCGGTTCATAACTTCAAAAGGCATTCGGCATGCCCTTTTTGCAAACATAAAGGTTGAGCTTTTGACAAAATGATTTAGAGGTAAAACAAAAGGTCACAAATAGAAAAGGAAAAAGGATACCAAAAGATGTTGAATACAAGTTTCAAACTGAGGTAAATATGCTCAAAACATATTAAGGTACTACGATGTAAAAAATTCCAGGTTTTGCAACCTGACAACCACTCGTTACAAATGCAAGGAAACAATAGTTATTTTGACAAACTCCGTAACAAAAAATACTTCATGTATGATATTTCACTGCCGACATTTATATGCAACACTTGCTTAGATACTGCCCTATAATCCTGTGCTCCAGCCCACTGGTCCTACAGCCCACTTGTCCTACAGCCCCCTAGTGCTACAGCCTACTGGTTCCACAGTCCACTGGTGCTACAGCCTACTGTTCCAACAGCCCACAAGCCCTAAAGGCCATTGGTCCTACAACCAATCGGGCCTACAACTAACCGTTCCTATTTCCCACTGGGCCAACAGCTCATTTTTCCCTTCAGTGTATACCTTCTTCTGTGAATCCAATGTGCTGCAGGCTACTTATAATGGGCTGTGGGACTCTACGGCGGTAAATCAAAACAATTGTAGATTAAACTCCATAAAAGCCCATCCCAGACAATATTTTTTCTCTTTTAACTAATGAAGGAATTTCACAAGAAAATCGTTTGCAACACTGAAATATCGCACATAAATTTCTTTACACATGGAATACAGTGGCAAGATTGAGACAGCATACATAAATTGCAGTGCGAGTACCAACTCCCTATAGAAAGAGTACAATGCTCTGAATACGAATATGAGTACAAACTAGCCAAGCATACAAGTAAAGAAGAATGTACTCGAGGATGAGTATGAGTACACTCCTGAATACATGAATGAAAACAAAAAGAGAGAGAAAAAAAAACCCCACGCAACTTACAAATGTTTGGGGGGGAACTGTTGGTGATTCAGCAAGGACTAAGCTAATACAAACAAGAGCTGCTTTTCATATCTAAATGCAATATTCAAATAATTTTTTTTTATAAAAGAACGAGAGGCTAAAATTAACTTACTCTTGTCTAGAGACCAAAAAACTGAGTATGAAGGCTACAACCTTTTACCCACACTATTAAAACTTTCCATTTGAGCTTTTGTCTTATCCAAACCTGTAATACTGACCTAAGGAAAGAGGCACTTTGAGTTGGTTTGTGAAATTCACTTCATTTTTCCAAACCTGTCAAGTTTTCTTCACGTTCTAAAGACAAATGGTCAAACTTAGACAACCCCATATCCTACGTACAAATAAACTTTTCATGAGGGATTAATTAACAATTCAATTCGATTTTCAAAAATTTGTGACCAGACACTTTTTGACATTAGTATTATTCATAATGGCACATGACCATTACAAGCAAGGGTCCAAAAATTCCAAATTTTCAATTTTTGCATAAGTGTTGGCTGTGAAACTTGACTAGTTATGCTAATTACAAGCATTCTCACGTGGTAGTATCCTTCAATATCCTTACAAAATTATCAATATCAACTCGGTGTTGCCGCTTTAAGCCAAAATTGAAGGAATTCTGTTTCATTTAATTGTACATATCACAATTTGCTGAGAGATTTTACTATGAAAACTCCCCGTGTCATTTTGGAAGCTACCCATACTTTACCACAGGTGGTGGATGAAATGTTAGGAATAGTCAAATTTGTTTCAAAGCCATCACACTAAAATGCCTCCCTGCTAAAACCCACTATTACAGTTAAAGTATTCCTCCACACTTCTGAATAAAGATTGACTATGGAAGAAATAATAAGTGAGTTTGATAATTAATGATTTTATGGAATTGTGGAAACAAGCCGGATAAAAAAGAGAGCTCAGCACATACTGTAGTGTACCATGTATCCTTATTTTCGTGCATCTCCACCTTTCGTGCAGTACATACATATGCGATTAAGCCTAAATCTAAGTGCCTGACTGTAATGTGATTAAAACACAAATTCTTACACCAAAAGGCAGTTTACATGCAGTCCATGCCACAAAACCACACGTAAGAACCCTCTTTACATTTGCAAAGGTAAAAATGGATAATTCCACAAATTTCTCAAGTAAACTGAAATTCTGGATGAGTGTTTCAGATACGAGCGTGTTTTGATTATCCCGGCAGTTTGGACCATGTGCGCATTTGCAGGTGAGTTATCAAACTTGCTTATTCTGGGTAAAAACTGCCAGACTATTTATTGCAAACACACAACCAGGATTTCACACTCTGCAGAACTAAGCCAGAGGTTGCATTTACCAACAAAAACAAGACTAATGCATAATGATTTGAGCCTGCTGAAAAACGTATATAGGCTACACTACAGTATTTAGTTTCCTTCCTGAGATTTTCATATTTTACAGATTTTCACATTTGGTCCAAATAGGCTGCTGGAAAAATTACTGAAGGCCCAGCGTATTGTTTCATCCTAACACAATGACAGTATCAAGACTTTACTATTTGATGCACTTTTAGGTTTGACATTCAATACAGTAATTTCTTCAATTTGTACTTACCAACGTCTAAATTTATTTCATATTTCATATATAGTCTGCATTGTTAATCAGAAAAAACGACAATAAATACAAGTTCTACTAAAATAGAAAATAAATCAATGGCACAAACTCTCAATTTACATTCTGGAGATGTTTTGTACCAGTAAAAACAAATCACCAAGTAAAACTTTCTGAGTACTAGTAAAATGTCCTGAGTTCGAGTATCAGTATGGGTACTTGTCCTGACTACTGTAACCAGAGCCAGCAGGAGTACAAAGGCCTAAGTACCAGTTCAGTACCAGTTCAAGTACATAGGCCTGATTACAAGTACAACGGCCTGGAAACCAGTACCAGTACAAAGGCCTGAGTACAAGAGCAAAGGCCTGAGTACCAGTACAAAGGCCTGAGTACCAGTACAAAGGCCTGAGTACAAGAACAAAGGCCTGAGTACCAGTACAAAGGCCTGAGTACAAGAACAAAGGCCTGAGTACAAGAACAAAGGCCTGAGTACCAGTATAAAGGCCTGAGTACCAGTAGGAGTACAAAGGCCTCAGTAAAATTTCTGAAAAATGTCGTTTAGTACGTGTTTGTGCTCTAGTACTGCAAGCCTTCAATGTTCAACTACTGTACTTTGTACCCTTGGAGCATAAACAAGAAAAAAAAATGTCCACCTGCATTTACTTAAACTAACTTACTCAAAATATTAACTGACACTTGACAAATACAGGAACTATATCAAAATTTTCCATTCTTTATATGTATTATGGGAAGATAAAATCAACTTTGTCATCATTTCCATGACTCAGCTTCTTGTCACTACTGGCAATACCAAGATATTATCCAGCCTTCCCCTCCCCCACCCCCACCCCCAGAAAAGGAGGGCCGGTATGGATTATTCTGGAAAAACAGAATGAGCTACCATAGTCACACAAAATGGGGGAATACAGGTAAAAACTACCCTTACATTCTTATTTAATAATACCTGCTGGCAAGAAGGAATAGCCATTGCATGAATCCAGATGAGCTGCTGAATACAGTAAACTTCGGAACAAAGAAAGTTTGAAAAGAGTGGCACAATTGTGTTAATGTAAGTTTGGGAGTCTTTTGTTGTTTACATCAAGCATTCACACTCCATCAGGGACTGCTGAAATGGGGGCTATGGGGGCTTTAGTCCCCTCACATTTTCTGCCTTGGGCATTTTGGGCCTCCTTACAACAGATGATAAGCTTTTATTCTCTTGAACATATTGGGCTTCTTGATGATTACCCCACCCCCATCCCCCTCACTTTAAAATTGGCTCTGATGGCCCTGTCCATTCCCATGTTTTTCTTACACTGGTCTTATGTAATATGTCTAAAGCTCAGTTATCCATACATTTAAAGTAGCACTAGAAGATCCTTAAGTAGCACACAAAATGAGATTAAGGCAGCAGCTTTATTTCAAATAGCGCCCAAAAATGAACAAGAAATTTTAATGCTGCACCAATCATTATAAGACACTTCAAGGACAGAAGAGCTAACAAGACTACATAGTTGGAAGCCAGACTTTCCTTGTTCCTGAATTTGTAACAAGTGAATGTAGATAATTACAGTTTGTAAACTTTAAGAGAGGGTGGCCCTCCCGCTCCATCCACCACAAGAACCTTACCTTCCACAATGCAAAGGCCACATGGATTCTTTAATTCATTGTCACCAAACTTGCCAAGAAAATAGCCTTCAGAAGTATACGTGATTATTGCTCCAGTACGACTCCTGGTGTTTCCTTGGTTGTGGCCTCCCCTCCTTCTCTGCATAGAGGGATCGAATGTGACTGACACAAGAATGTTTCCATCCTTATCAATGGCTACCCCAAAGGGCGTGGCCATGGCCTGTTGTACCCGTGTTGTTATAGTCTTCACCATGGTCATGTTGACAACATCAAATATTTTGAAGCATTTTGAAGCTTTATCAGCTGCAACCAACCTGTCTGCTGCAGGATTTAATGCCAGTAAAGTAAGAGAGCTGTTCTCTCCGGTATTACCTGCTTCAATGTAATCCATGTGGGAGAAATTAGGCCGAAATACTTCTATTGTGTTTGACTTGGAGTCTGCAACATATATCATGCCTGCTCCACTCACTGCAATACCTGTGGGAGTTTCTAACACTCTCTTGCCAAATTTGTTCTTGCAATTACCAAATAGATCGTAGACATGGACACAACTTTTGTTGGGAACTGTTACGAAAAACCTATTGTTTGATATGTCCAATGCAAAAGAATCAACAGCTTGATCAAATCTGTCCTGGCTAAGAAAGGCCAAGTTACCTTCCCAGTCAGTACCAAAAAAGCCATCTTCAGAATCGT
This sequence comes from Holothuria glaberrima, assembly GCA_009936505.3. NCBI lineage: Eukaryota > Metazoa > Echinodermata > Holothuroidea > Aspidochirotida > Holothuriidae > Holothuria > Holothuria glaberrima. The sequence continues at coordinate 17,117 of WURT03649786.1, forward strand.
CAGTGGCATAAATCAAGGGCCCATGTACAATGACATCTAGGGGGTGTTTTGAGGGAAGGTGCATAATTTTATCAAATTTTGCAGATGGTTGGACAATTACTTTCGAAGGGGAGCCACGAGCTTGGGCATTGTTTAGGTAAGCCTCGATAAGGTGGATACCAACTCTGCTTGGAATGAAGGAGAGGGTGTAATCCCCATTTCTTTCCACTAAAGAGACAGAGACATTTTTCTTCTCATTGGTAGGGGAAAGCACAGTGGCCTCCACCTTGTCACACTCCCTGCCATGCAAATGTGTACCCCTAAAATCACACAGCTGCACCCTCAATTCAATTGTTGAACCTTTTGCATGTGTGTTACTTCTCCTTGTGTCCTTTTCAATGAATGAAGTTTCTGCCGAAGGAACACCTGTCAATGGAGGTTGCAGGGTCACCATGTCCACTAGGGATGTGATGGTGGTAACACTGGGTATCAGTACTTCGACTGGGGATGGCATGGCTCCTTTGACTGGGGATGGCATGGCTCCTGCAATAGGTTGTTCATCCACACCTTCTCCTTCACTGTCCAGTCCTTCCTCTAGCTTTTTCCATTCTGCTACCAGATTGTTCAGTGAAAAATTCGAAGCCAGGCCAGCGACTCCATTTGTGGGCAAAGCGTGTACCTTCTTGCAAGATGGACAGGTCAACAATCCACATTTACTAGCAACCCACTCTCCTATACAATGTTCACAAATGGCATGCCCACAAGGAAGGTTTTTTGCATTCTCAAACAAGTCCAAACATACTGGGCAGAGGAGGTTTTCTCGCACTCCTTTCATGACCCCTGTATGGAGATCTAAAAAACAAAACAGCAAATTAATGAACAAACAGAGTCTTACAAGATGAAAGTACACAACTCAAGCTGTAACAGAAACTGTCCAAATCCATAGAATGCAGTATTTTCTGAACACTTTTTGAAGGTAATAGAGACTGTGCAGATTACATATTTTGTACTACCTGACTGATTTCTCTCCATGGCAAACCACTCCCTATTACATAGATTAATACACAAGGCTGGGTTAAAAACTGCCTTTAACATTGCTGTATGTAATATTTTGGGCCAAAAGTGTTATTTATTGTTTATCCATTTGTTGCACGTCTCCAAGAGCAGGAAAAGAAATTTTTACTTTCAAAAAGTCAAGCTTTGGAAGGACAACGAAAAAATTTGCAAACAGCTGTATTAACTGAGTAGATGGCAGTTCCTTTTTTGCTATCCAAAAACTGTGTAACTATGACGTCAGTGCACATCCTCTATAAACAGATCAAGAAATATGCCACACAGCAAGGCTGTAACACACAATTCCAATCATGGACTCAATTCTGAATGTGATTATGAATGTGATTCCCCTTTTAACTTGACTCTAAATTGGTCCAGAATGGGTGCAGCTGATTCCAGACAAATTTATATCAACTTATGTTATCACACTTAAATGGGGCTCCATTGTAATTGGTACTCAGCGTAATGTTTGACTTGGTCACATACATTTAGAATTACAGGGTGGGCCAGGCTATGACACTTGGCTCCTAGTAATAACCTCTTTAATTAATTGTAAGTCACAAATAGCATAAAACCATTTACATGATATGCTAAATTGTAAAAAAAGCCAGACTCAGAATTAGGACTGCCAGATGAAATTCTCACTTAGGGGCCAAATTATCCTCCCAAATTTGGACAAAAAGTCAAGATTTGCTTTACCATCATTATCAAACAGAAGAATTTTCACAACCAAACAGCCATTTTTAACACCAGAATGACCAATTTTAATGACAAAATACAACCAAATTAACATTATTTGCTTGGAACCAGAAAGCCAATAGGCTTAGTGATTCCTTGCCGTTCTTGAGGTATCATGTTTACAAGGTTTTGATCTTTTGAAACCGGTGACCCGAAATGACCTTTGACCTTCACTCAAAACAAAAGGGATCACTACTCAATATGGTCAATCTAAATGTTAAGTGCAAGATCCCTCACTAGTTATCCTTCTTGAGATATTTT
>WURT03649797.1:5994-19147 GCA_009936505.3 Holothuria glaberrima
GGATCAAATATTATTTTGACATTTTTACAAGAACACAAAACGAATGTTTGAGTTTGAGGTCAGAGAATGATTAACCCTTTTTCAAAATATAATAAATGACAATGACTTTTTGCAGAAAAACCATTGCCCTTCTCTTTTTCTGAAAGTACCAGTTGGGAGAATGGGGAGAGGATCTGAAAAGTAGGTAATCCTTGAGAAGTTATGAAGAAAAATGAATGACCCCTCAGCGAAATGAGAAAATTTGGGAAAAGTCTGGGATCCTTTTATGACAGGAAAACTGGAAATCTTTCACAAATGATGAATACCTCATTGTAGAATTCAGGGAAGCTTCTCTCATATGGTATGTATTTATTGTATGGAGTACAGAATTCTGTTGTTTGTGAAGGTCAAAGGTCAATTTGAGTTTTGAGGTCACCCAGAGGTCAAAGTCTGAGAGGCTTGTGTAATACACCCATAATCCGGAGGTAGGAATCATGAATACTCATTGTATTTTGATACATAACATTAAGTGCAAGACCCATGTCTTTTTTTTTTTTTTTTGAGGGGGGGAGTGTTGGGGGGAGCTTGTTGGGAAGGGAGTTTGTGGGAAAGGAGATGTGTATTGCTGAAAAAGACCAGTGTGCATCTGTTATGCCAAGTGTAGTATTGTACATCAAATAGTTTGTGACATTTAAAGTATAAGAACTACTTCTGGTGAATAAGTACAAGTCTAGTGTAATGGAGTCATCAAATCTTAACATTATTTTTAAGAAATTAAATGCATAATTTATATGAAATAAGCACATAATTACTGCATAATGATGTGGAACGTGACTAACTGTTGCACACACATCATGCATATTAATGAGTGTGCAGTACTAGGCATTAAAACTAGAAGGTATATTTTTCACCAATGGTAATTGTTTTTGATTTCATATAGGCACGTGAATATGAAGGCAGACCAGACCTACTCTTGCAAGTTTCTATAAGTTGTTATAACAAGGTTCCAAATTTTTGGGAAGAGGGTGAAGGTGTCATTTAAGAAAGTTTAAATTTGGTTCAAGTTTTAATTACAGTATTTCATAAACTGAATGTCCTGTTAGTCTCCAGCTAGAATAGAGGTGCCCATTGTGAGATTGCATATAACATGCAGATTACTCTACTAGTAAAGGTTGTTCGAGATCTTCAAGATTGTTGAAGGCTGAGGGGTTGGTCATGTTGAAGTCTCTTCGGGAGATGAAACTCAATTTGGGAGTAATTTGTTTGATTTTGTCCTTTTGCTGTGATTGTTGGCACTTTTCTCACAGGGTAATTTGCTATAACTCTTACAAAAAAGTACTCATCAGTGGAGATATTTAAAGCAATCGTGCATAGCAATTATTGGAATATTTCTTTGGGTGTTTACAGCAGGTGTTGTAGCGGAGATATAAAGTATTCTGTCTGAACTGATCTACCATGTAAAGAGAAAATGTAAATTTGATGTAAATTGTTGAGTTGGTCAGCCATGTGATGTCAAGTTGTAAATGAATGCCAGGATTCCTCCTATAGAGGTTCTCCATGTGACGTCATATCGTTTCAGTTTGGCATACTGGCTGTCACTGCTCATGCGCAGAAGGTGTGTTATTGATACGTGCCCACGACACTGCCTTAGTTACAATTTTTTGACAATGGACGTCTGACCTTCAAAATGGAGAGTAACATTGGTGAAGAACCTCAATTGTGTTCAGTTAGCATTATAAAATGATAGCTGGACAAGACAGAATTGCAGAATTGATCTTGCGTCTCATACTCTGCAAGAAGATATTTTTTTCTTACATAATGATCCATTGTGTTCCATTTTTTACAGAACAAGAAAGGAATTCCAAACATCAAGACAGGAATAACGGTGGTCAATATGGCAGACGTCAAAGACGTCGACGAGGAGGAAAACCTGATTCAGAAGAACCAGGTGAAAAGAAGGCCAAAACAGAAGAAAATAAAAGTAATACAAAAGAAGAAACCAGCTCAGATGGTAAAAAAGATTCATCAAAATCTCCAACAAAATCTGAAGAGTCTGAAAAAGAATCTAAAGAAGATATGAAGGAAAAAGCTGCTGTCGATGGAGAGCCAGCTAAGAAAGAGACTAGTTCAGAGCAGAGAAAGGATGAAGCAGGGTCAGGTCATTCGGATAAAGCAGGGGCGAAAACTGAAGATTCAAAAGAAAAGGATGACGGTCCTAGGGAAAAGAGTAAAAACAATGAAAGTACTGTAGATACGTCCTCAAAAACTTCAAAGAAAACAAATCAAGATAAGAATGAAGATGATGGAAAGGGTGAATAGGAAAGATAAAAAGGATGGACTTTATTTGATATTGAAGGTTTTAGGACCAAAATGATGAGCATAAAAAAAAGGACTTCTGGTCAAGTGAATTGATAAGCTTGTCACGGTCTACCTTGGGATATACCCTTTTGTTTTTGCTCACTTTGGCATGGTTTTGAAAATGTTCATTTCAGTGAGATCAAATATGTGGATATGCATTGGCATGTTTCCACTAGGGGAGGGGGTGGGGCATGGCTGAACCTGAGCAACAGTCCTTTCTAGAAACAAGGGAACATTTTTTTACAATTTTGTTTTTTTTTACTTTTGTAGGTATATAAACTTTTAATCTAAAAAAATTATAACATGTAGGGGGGTGGGTCTTCATAGAAAGCCTTTGTTTTCTAAGACCCTTGGACCAAGACTACACCATTTCCATATAGAAATGAATCCCTTTTTTTATTTTGGATCTAGTTCAAGTTCAATCTTTTTTAATTGCAGAAATGTGTGGGAGCATCTCAGGGGTTTTTCATGATATTTGCTGAGGTTTGGCAACTACTATATTTTGGGGTCGGGTATCAGTCAGGACTGTGAATGGAGCCACAGCTCTTGCAATTACGCTGTAGCTGATGTCAGGGTGGGAAATTGTGAGAGTTGTATGGTTGTGGCTGAGACATTCTAAGTTGGTAAGCAGCCGCTAACAGTAAGCGAATTCATATATATGTATATATGTTTGGTTTACTGCAGTATCTGTATTCCTTTCCAACTTTTGGTTATTCATCATCTGTGTGACACTTGATGTGCAACTGCAAAATACTGTTTACTGGTGTACCAGGTATATATTACATGGCTGTAACTGTGAAAAGAAGTTAGAGTGACTTTGACAGACTCCTTTGACAATTAGTAACCATTAAAGGCCTAATTTCCCTACCCGAGACAGCCAAAGTTCTTCCAACCATCTTTACTTCTAACCCGAAAATAGTGAGGTTTCATGCTTGCAAAAGTCAACTTACGCAACTATCTTCTGCAGAACAAATAAACACGCAAACGCTAGGTCATGTACTAAAGTAATGTGGTGCATGATGCAGTGTCCTCTAGAACAACTAGCCCATCCATTGAATTTGACCTTTGGTGCAAGCTCTCTATACTACATTCTACCACCTCTAGCCATCCGTTATTGAGAATCCTGCATTATGATTGGTTAAACACTGACCTGTTATTCTGCATCACACGGTCAGTAAACGTAAAGACTGATAAAAATGAAGTTTTTCACACATTTTCGGTGGTAGAATAGGAATAAACCACATTTGTCGGACTGTTATTGTCTCATAAACCGTCTCGACTCCAAATCTGGCAACGCCTCGTCCATTATTTTGTCAAATTTGGAGTCTCGACGGTTTATTCACCAATAATAGTTCGCCAAATGCAATTTATTCCTTAAGTACCCCCATGTATATATGTCCACAATTGGTGATTGCACTTTAATTGGCATCTAACATTAGCTACAAACATTCAAATCACACTGAGTGGTCAATGATGACTTGTGCATGTGAACTGTGACGTGGTGTAGCCAACTGCCTAGACAGGTCAGATAAGAGGCCCATTAAATTTACACACAGTAATGTACTCAGCAGAAGATCTTGGGCAATTTAGACTGACTACACGCTACTGTAGCCGTAGCAGGCAAGATAATTGCCGAGTAGAGGTAGTTAAAAGTAAATGTAGTTGGGAAAATTTTTTAGTGGTCTGGTGATGAAGTAATTGGCCCTTTAAACATGGCAAAGATTTTGTCAGAAATTTAACTCTTCTTTGTCCTTGTTAGATTGCCATGAATTTTGATGCAGAGGGAAAAAATAAAATTTGCAAGTATAATAAAAGCCCTTGAGGGTTCTGAATGTTAACTGTCATGTTGGAAATTAATTCTACAGGTGCACGCTGAATGTGAGCTTATTTTTCCGTAAATATTTCCATATTCATATGTAACTTATCTCGTCTCTTACCTCTTTGCGCATTTTCAAGGACAGATGCATCGGAAATGTCATGCTCAAAGTATTTTGCTGGGCTCAGGTTGGGAATTATTCTCCAGACAAGAATATCGTTTTATGAATATGTAAATTAGATTTTTCTTGTTTCAGCATTTTGCATAATCCCTAGATGTACACCTCATGTCAAAAATAGGAAAATTTTCAGTTAATGTCTCACTTCAAATTTTTTTTGCTACAAATATTTGCATGTGTATGGTTCCAGTGTCTAGACAGTCCTGACGTACGGCACAGCACTCCTTATCCCTTATCAAAAATAGTATGTTCTACAACCAAGTTTCTCAAGTGTTTGAGGGTGAGTAAAAGCCTGCAATGTCAACTAAATTATTTTGCAAAAGATTCTAGTGATGGTGATCAAAATTGGAAAAAATGATAACAAAGTTTTTAGATTGGTTTGGCTATTTCAATTATTAGGTTGTTAAAACTCAAATAAAAATGGCCCTTAGGCAAAAATCCTTGGGAGCCTCAGCTCTGGAAAATGGAATGGCATGGTATGACATGGAATGGCATAGAATGGACTAGACTTTTATTTAACCCATACAAGGGAACTCAAGATAATCTCTCCAGAGTTGTTCTTGTTCTGTGTCCATCTGAGTTTATATCACATGGTTCAAATAGTAATATTCCTATAGCCAGTTGCTTAGGCTGGGGAGCAGAGTTTTTGTCTGGAAGGGAAACTTGCATAGATGTATCAAGAGGATCTGTAATTGAAACCCTGGCTATGTAAGAAATTTGGGCTGAACTGGAAGTTTGCAAGAATTTTTTGTACCCCCCCCCCCACCTTGTTGTTGTAAGGTAGATGTGTTATGAAGGTCCCTAGCTGTTATACTTTTTTCCCAATCTCCCAAGCTACCTCTGAAGAGAGGCTGTTCATACTCTTAAAAAGCTTGGATACCATTAGGGAAAATCGAATCTTAAACAATTTTGCATTTACTTTGATTGAAAGTATTGAATAAAGGAGTGCTGAAGGAAACCATCAAACTAGTTTTTGGAACAAAGTCATTTTTGCTCAGAACGTGTTTTTCACATTGTGTTACAAATTCTTATTGTAAAAAAGTGGAGATGCTTTAGTAAAACTGGTCCATTTATTGGAGAAAAATTTGACATAAATGTTGGCTGTCCTTTCGAGGGGCCCACATCCCCCACTTCTGCCCTTGGATCCACAAATACAGTCATACTGAAGTCCCTTTCTTGAAGAAACATGTAGGTGGCACTCCTTTGGCATAGTAATCCTTAATACCTTAATAGATGAGAGAGACAACTTGATTTTCATAATAAATCTAATTTACCCCAATTCTACGTCATTTTTGTTGCATCCATGGTAGCTGGTTTTACTAAACCCCCCATATCCCTCTTTCTGAACAGCCTAAATCCTACCCCCACATGGACTCTACCTCCAATAACATATTTTTAGCTCTTTGACAAATGTATTGGCTGGATGTAGGCTAGCATTATGATTCATAGGCAGCATTTTTTCTCAGAATGGGGGAGCAGACTTGCAGACATGACCCCATTTTCAAATAATTCACTGTGTGAAAAATCAAAGTCAATGGGCAATTTCTCAAATATTGGGGGGACATGTACCCCTGTCCCCCGGGATCACCACCCATGGTAGGACTAAATTTGGCCCAAGACCATATTCTGCTGAGTACACTTCTGTATATAATAGATGCTGCACTTTTTAAGATGTCATATTCCACTGATCTGCACATGTCAATCAAAGTGTAATCACCAATAAAGATTTCAAATATCAGGGTATTACTAAATGTATTTGGGATGATGCAAGAGCCACATAAATTTGATACATTCTTGTTACAGTCAGTTTTGTTATGTCTCTTGTGCCCATTCTCATTCTCCTTTGTTTTCTTCAAAGGGTCTGAGACATCACCTCCCATCATATTTAGGAATAGCAGTTTATTTCAATTAACAAGTGTTGACTGCACTTTTGACTGACATAAATTTCAGCAATAACATCTCTCATATTGATCAGTGGTGATTTGTGCAGATGTAACCAGATGCCCAGCCATCAGACAGCTCACACACAGTAATATGTGGATGTGACCTTTATAGCAGGGTTGTAACCGAGTCCACCTAACTCCGTTCCGGGCCAATTCCGATTCCAGGTTCTCCAATTACGGGCCAATTCCAAGTTCGGTCATTTGACAATGTAGCGCCTCATACAAATGCTTTTGCAATGTTTAAAATTACACGTATGATGAAACGGACACTTTTCCGGTATCAACTTTATACTCTTCCAGACCATGTTATTTGTTTCACTGAATGCGAACATTTACTTGTTAAGTTGTACACCAATAATAATGTTGCCTAGGTACACCAATGAAACTCATTTTTGTGGACTCAACTGGAATCTGCTCCGAGTCCAGCTGAGCCAATTCCAGGCCAATTCCGATTCCGTGACCTCCTATTTCGAACCAATTCTGAGTCCCGCGAAAACTTGATGGACTCGAGTCTGGAATCGAATCAGAGTCCGGACGCGGAAGTTACAGCCTGATCTTTAACATCTAAAATAAACGCAGGCTACTAGTAGCTTTGCCTGAGAGGTACACTTATCACTCTTTGTTCGAACTGTAGGAGAAGGGGGGGGGGGGACTAGAAGTAAAATTGATAGGGAAATTATTACCGTCAGGGGAGAGATTTGATGCCTTTTAGTTGACCATATCTCACCACGGCTTTCGTAAATTTGCGATGAAAATGAATCTTGTAAAAGATCATGTAGTGTGCACGATTTCGAAAAAGAACATTACGGAAATTATTTTTTCTTTAGCCGGAAATTAAATGACCGACCCTCACATGGCCTGCGCCAAGGCCCGAGCTCACGAGACCGTGGCCACAAAAGTCGCTCTCGAAACCACCCCAACACTGCTAAGAAGCCTAAACATTGCACATACGTAGTTAAGACTATAGTCAAGTTTCATTGCAATTTTCCTTTTGTTTGATGGCGAAAACGCGCGTAGTCCCACGTTTCTTAACTTTTACACAACAAAGTCCAAACATGCACTGTAATAAACACGAATAACACCATTTTTGTAAAAGACTTGTATCTTTTTTAAAAGTCAAACATTATTTTTGCACTTATCAATAAATAAGAAAATACATCATGTATAAATAAATAAATATATAAATAAATAAATATTGGCTTTAAAGGAGAAAAAAGGAGTCATGGAACGTCCGAATAAGTTATAAACCTGCTTAAGTTGAAAGACAATGTATTAAAGAATGGAAAAGCAAAACGGTGGCAGAACATTTTTCTTACAGACACCCTTATAATTTTGGTATGAACATTGCATTAAATACATTTTATCTTTATTGAGAAATGACAAGTATTAATTTCGTTATGATAATGAATGGCTCCATCAGAGAGGTAACTTTCAGTGATAACCAAACAAAACCTCCCTGGTCCAATGAAGGCTTGCTAAATGTAAGATTTATCACCGAGCAAGTAAGACAACAAGAAAAGAAAAAGTGAATAATTGTTCAATAATTTAAATATTTTTCCTAAGCTTTGCTGATAAATAAAATGATTTACATGAACTATAAAAAATGTAATTTTCCTATAAACCTATAAATTATTTCAGAATACACAAAAGTTAAATACGCTTTATATATCGACTTGGTTCGTGTCAAAGGCATAGGAAGCTGTTCTCGACTGGTGGGTGAGACTGAACGTTGTTTCGGACCACCGTCCTGGGGTAGGGTGAAAGAGAAGGAGGTATCCCTCCCTTTGGAAAATCTTTGAATATTTGTCGGTCTTTACATGCCATTAAGTGCAACATATTGGGCAACTTTCGAGGAAAACCGCAAAATTTCAACATTTTTACAGGGGAATAAATAAGGGGCTTTTTCCTTGAGTTAAAAGGGAGAGGAAGCATACTTCTGCCCACCACATTTTTGTCTGGGGTAGTTTAGCCCCCAAAGCCTCCCTACGTCTATGGTTCGTACATCTTTTATGATGTTCATATAATATGAATGAGGAGCAGTGTACACTGCAAACTTATTGCACAATTAAGATATGGCTTCTAAAAGCAATAAAATCTTCATTATGACGTCACCGTTACGTCACATTATTCCTTTTCTATCAGATAATATTACGAGATATTGAAAATTCAACGAAAGGATAACCTAGCTGCAGTATCAATAAATATATACGCCTATTGTTGATGAAGCCAAGAGAAAAGCTGCTCTAAGTACCTAATGCTTAGTTATAGAAGGATGTGGGCGCAATCTCTCGAGTGTCCTCCCCTTCAAATTTCCAGAGTGTAAATTAGGGGCACGGTTGGGGATGATGTACGTTTTCCCCCACTTACCCCTACTCCGATCCTGTACAAAGGTATACACTTCTCAGCAGCAATGTGCACTCATAAATTTTGCACCTAGTATTGTTGCTTTCCCAGGTTCACCATCTCTCCCTCCCCTCACCAGCTCACTCCTGAAATCCTGACAGAACAACTTGTGCGGTGCTGCAAAGTTAAAATTGACCCGTCTTGCGCCCGAAAAGAATTTATACTAGTTCATCCCATGCAGCTCTCATCAGGGGTGGCCCCAGGATTTGTCCGAAAGAGGGCTAAGTTCCCCGACTCAGGCCAGCCCCGACAAAGGTGAAGGGTTGCCTAAAGGATGGGGAAAGCATAATTTCCGGTTCTTCTTAAACAGTTGGGCCGTTAATGAGGAACTTAAATTGCAAAATCTGGGGTTTTTCGAATCTGCCTTTCTGGAGAGCAAAATCAAGTAAATCGCAGGTCAACTGGATTTCGTCGGGCTTACATTCTGTATTGCACATATTAGGACTCCCCGACAGAATTGGGAAATTTTCCCGACGGGGAAGGGAAGGTATCGCCTTCTACGACGGGGACTACCCCTCCCCCACCTGATGCTACCGGTGGCTCTCATTAGGCCTACATTCTACTTGAATATAATAGATGTAAAAGTATTCTCCGCACGACGAAGGAAGTAATCAAACTTTTCAAGAATATGGTAACTTTGTCTGTGAAGGCACGTGCCGCTGCACTCTTGACCCGAAGACGTTGTTTCGAATTCAACATTGAAATTATTGAAGCTGGACTCTGTGTTGCACGGATGTCTCTCCACCTGCACATGAAATAAAAGTGTATAATTGCTTTGTGACATTTTCAAAAGATGAAAAGCTTCAGTGTACTCTTTTTGCGATACCGTCTCCAGACGAGTTAGTAGGGAGGTAGGGCCTAGAGGAAGTAGGCCCGTAGCCAGACAAGGTTCGGAGGGGTGGGGGGGGGGGCGAAATTTTTCCAGTGGGCAAATGTGTAAAAAATGTATTAAGTCAATGGCAACGTGAAACTTTAGGGGGCAAAAGAATTTTTAGGGGGCTTCGCCCCTCTTGTTCCCCGGCTGCGGGCCTGGAAGAGAGGCTTGATTCCACTCACCCCTCCCAAAAATGACATTTTTCGTTCATTTTATACAAATTGATACTTAATGAGTGATCATAACAAGAAAACTTATTCATTATTTTCCCATACAACACGTTGGTCATATATTACCCCCCCCCACTACCACCCCATATAGTTACGTACTTGACAACCACTCTCACCAATCTCTAATTGACTACGATTTGGAAGCTTAATCGCAAAGTTATCGTACGTGCAACGTGGTGCTGTCCGATGAGAAATTCCAGGAAAAGACCAGCGAAACTCGGGTCCGGGATTTTTATTTATTGTTTTTAAATGGATTACTTGACATAATTGGTCTTTTTCAATATTGTATAATCACTTTTTGGAACGATTACATGCTTGGCCCAGGAAGGTGTATCAGATATCTGATATCACCTCAGCTTGACCGACCTGCTTATCTACAACACAATCTGAGCTACTAACCTAAAAGCGGGACATATAAGAACTCCATGGTTACAAACATCAAGAGCGCCCTGTCGTTAGGATCTCACAACTTGCAGGAGAAATGTTTTATTTGCGTCCACATTTTGTTAAAAGTTAAGCAATATACTTACCAAGATCTCGAGACGTTTAACTGGTATGTGCATGCATCGCATCATGGCGGTAAGGTTGCTCATGAAATCACCATCGGTATAGAGTTCATGGTTCAAAATAGTCATCAAGGCGATCCTGAACATTCGCATGGCATCGTAGTGCAGTAGGTAAATGGTGCCCGCCTCGTGGCTGGACATGTCTGAATGGGGAAACTGTGAACAAAGGGGAAAGGGATTAATTTCATATATTTTCCACTTTCACAAGATGGAACAGTATTATTTAGAATACGTTCAGGCCCCATGATGATCTAAGCAAAATCTGGGTCATTTACAAGTGAGTATTTTCCGTTTAAGACCATAATCGTCCCGTTGTCAGGTTGTGATGCGAGAAGCCGGCGGTCAGAATTCAAATCCCGCCCCCAAAACATGGCTTTAAGAACACATACAAACACAGAAAGTTGAATAAAATAAAACTTATAATTTTAAATAGTTTGGTTCTCTTCTTAGGGCCAACCCGGGGAAATATATCTATATCCATGACGTTGTGAGAGTGGATCTGTGGATACCTATCTCCCAGTTTATGGTGTAGCCCAATGGGGGGGGGGTGGGAAAGGTTCTAACGCTCACAATTTTCTTATCCCTTCAGTTTTGTAAGCCTTGTCAATATGTTTGCAAACTTGAGTTTGTCATTCTGAACATTAAATGGGCCAGATTACAGGATTCGAAACCCCACTCCCTCTATTTTATTCTAAAATTCCGAATTAACCATTTGTCTTTGATATGCTACTGGAATTCATGGGGTTATCAAGGGGTAAAATGTAGGAATATTACCTTCGTATTGGAAAATCAACAAATCCGGGTACTTTTACCCCAGACAAGTGGGTTCTCGTGGCAGGCCCGTGCTTAGACAAGTTACTGTAGGGGAACGAGACAGTTTTCGAAAGAGCAACATAACTTTAGAGGGCGACATACTAAAATGCACCAAGGCAATGGTAATTTTTGATTTTCTAGGGCGAAAAATTTGTACCGGACGTCACCATTGCAACCTCCCCCAGGCCATGGCACTCCTTGGGTAGGTGGAGGGCTTCATAGTGGTTTCATTAGTGGAGAAAAAACGACCAAATCTGTCGGCCGTGTACTAGGAAATAACTGAAACCCTTTCAGGTATCAGAACTTGTTTAGCAAGTCTGTTTGGTCTAATTATTCAGTCGATTTTGACTTATTCTCCCTGACGATAAATAGCCCTTTCAAACACAAGTTACACTGTCAAAAAGGCAATTGAGCAGTGTTTTGAACCGCTGAGTTTCGTTGCCTACAGGTAGCAAGCTTGGATTAAGATTTTTCAGTTGAACGACTGTAAATAAGCGTTTCAATGATCTACCTTTATAGTTTCCTTCCTATTGTTCTATGAGTGTTTTTCTAGGAAACATTTTTCAAGCCTAGCACATTTCACACAGTGCAAGTATATGCACCATTAGGAAGTAAGAACCGTAGCGCAGAAGGAAATACTTCAACCAAATGAGTTTAGTTGAATTTTTTTGTGACTTCTATAATGATTTGGAGACCTAATTTAAACATGTCGCCACAGGGAAGGAGAATTTATTGTGTTAAATGAAACTAGTGGTTCTATATAATCATTGTCACGATGTCACTCACAGTTTTATTGCATGGATTTCACAAAACTATACTCGGAACAAACGTCGCTTTCACGTCTTCATTAGAGTATCTTTCTCCATCATAACAACTCTCTGTTTAGAAGCAATCGCACTCCTACAGGGAGGGAAGGGGCTGAGAGATGAAGCCCCTCCCCATTCGGGCAGAACATTGGCTACTTACTAGCAAAATATAAGCTATTTTTGGGGTAAAAGTGTTCAGCTATGGTTGACAGTGGTCCCGTAAGCCTGTGAAGGCAAACATCGCAATACCGTATGCCTGAGGTTTCTGACATGGGGGCGGCCGCCCCAGCCTCCTGGCCCGTACGGCCATGCTTGTACGCCCCTATCTACGACCCGAATATACCATAAAAACGTGTAGCCAAGCTTGTGCACTTACGGAACCGTTAGAAGATTCATCTAAACGTCTCATATTTTCTTCGATCTGTTGTATTCCGGTAAAATCCAAACGATGATGGGCGGGTGTGTTACCGTCAAACCTTTCTTGTACCTTCAAGAAAAGAGAAGAATAAGGCAATAAGGACAAACATAGAACCAAATATTTTGTCTCGGACATTAGAGTTCTCCCACCTACCTCTAGCCCTTCCTCCAATTAAAGAAATCTGCCGACTGTATCTTCCAGACACAGCTGTAGATGTCTGTTCTGCGTTTAAATTGCTCAAGGCCATATTTTGCTGGGCTGTCTGAGAACACTGCTGTGTTTGATTTTAATACTACTGTAATCTGATGTACAGTGGCGTTACACATAATATTTCACTGATTTGCATAAGTAATAATAGACCAATCAAGGGGCTAAAACACTCGAAGAAGTCGTTTGTATAAACGTCAGTCAAAAGCCATCTTTAGTGGTAGATATAGATAATCTAGGGGGTCCTAAGCATATTTGGGGTGATGTATCAGCCCTTTAACACATTACTTGAAAATTGCTTGAAATATTAGATTTTAGAAAGCGTGCCTCGATATCTAAGAATATAATGATATTTGCATATTCAGCACATTCCATAATACAACGATAAGAAGACGAAATTCAATATTTTATCTTAACAAATAAAGAGTTAAATGATAATTAAAAAACACAGAAACCCCAAGTACATGTATTTCTTCAAAGGGAAAGAATCTTGAGACGACTAGTGTGTTTCCTAAAGTACAGTTAGTTAGTTAGTTAGTTAGTTAGTTAGTTAGTTAGTTAG
>WURT03649808.1:0-19147 GCA_009936505.3 Holothuria glaberrima
CCTGCAGCTGCACTAAGATTGGTATCTAAGTCTCGTCTGGACGAGACGTAGCATAAGACCTGAACGAGACTTACCGTAAGTCGCGTACGCGACTTAGTGACTTTAGTGAAACCGAGCGCTAAGTCCTGTACGGCTAAGACGCGTCTTAGACTGCTACGACGCGTCTTAGTGTTTTGTGAAACAGACCCCAGACACTTTTTACCATTAGGCATTAATCATATGGAAACTCTGTCCACAAAATCTACAATTCTTCATTTTTTCGGTAACTATAGGAAGAGATACATGAGTAATCAGTAATGAGGCTAATTAGAAACATTGTCATGCAATGACTTTCTTCAAACTCGTCAGAAAATAACCGGTATTAACTCAATAAGCCCCTTTAAAACTAAAATTTCATTATTTATCAATTATTTTGCATTTTTGTGTAGCCAAGGTATCCTACTACCAGGATCTGAAAATATTTTTTGAAATCACGTCACCCACTTTTAAAAATTAGCATAATTATGCAGAAAAGCATAGAAAATGCGTTAGTCATGGGACAAACTATATTGTGGAAATTAAAACTTTTTAAGTTTCAAGTTCAAACGAGTTAATTCATACAGGGACATAAAGTACCCCCAAAACTCATTGCAAGGTCAAAGCAGAAAATTATTTCATTAATCGGTTACTAATTAGCGCCTTGACAAATCAGTGGTTTGTCCCGTGACTAACATTTTTCATGAAAAAGTTTAAATATTTCTAAATGTAGAGTAGATACAATGGAAAGGCTAGGACTTCTCTTCATTTAGATAGAAACCAACATTACTGTTTGGTTTAAACAAAAGTGTGCAAAAGGATATTTATTAATATTAAAAATAAATATTTTTAGTCACGGGACAATTTGTTAGTCATATACATACATACTGTACAGTGAGCCTGACTATGTATGTTCTGCTAGTACTATGGGTTTTACTTTGTTGAAAGCATGAGATATTTGTGACCTGTCTTTAAAGGTGGTTTCCTTGTATTGATTATAAGGATACAAATACAGTAATTCTTCCAATAGATTATACTTCCCAACACTGTCTAACAAAAGATTATTGTATAAAAAGGGTTTATCTGAATTTGTGTCATATGTACCGTACTGTAAAATTTAAAGTTTTTTCAATAGTTTACTAAGCTCTTTTAAAAGGTCTTTCTGGAAACGTTTTTTTTAAGAACATTTTTTGATCAAGGGCTAAACACTATTAAAACTGGTTCACATTAGATGGTACAGCATTTTAAAGCTAGGTGACCACCATGGCCTACAGGTAGTTGAAACAAACCTTCTTTTCAAAGAGAGGGCCTTCTTTCTAAGTACTACTGTACACTGGTATACTTCCATAGTTTGTACCAAGGCAGACTTTTGCTTTGCCACCAATTAAAGGAGTGCCATTTGGGGTAGGGGGAAACAATGTGAAGAGGATGTACCATTCCTTTTAAGGAATTTCATGTAAGGAGGTTTTGGATACAAAAAGGTGCTACCTGTAGAATCTTTGCTATACTGTATCTACAGTGTGAATTGATTGCTTCATTCAAAGTTCTCACACAACCATGTTTCTTAAAACTGACTTTGTCTTGGAGGCACGGACACCAGGAACGTTATTTAACGTATGCATGGGGCTTGGATGCAAAATTGTGATTACTGTCTGTGGCAACTGCTAAAATGAATGCTTTGTATGTTTTATGCAAGGTTTAAGAAAAGGGGCATATTTTCTGAGGGGAGTGGATGAAACCTCTTCCTTTGAGAAATTTTTGAATGTAAAGTGGTTAAGCTGCAAAGCAGTGCTGCCCTTTGACACAGCTTTGGACTGATAAGGTTTTTCCTCCTTTTTGAGAGAGAAGGTGGTGGGGTGGGGTGGGGTACAACCCCGTACCCCCTCCCAGCCTGCTGGTGCAGAACTGGTTCCACATCCCACTAGTTAATAGTGAATAGAGCTTGTATTCAAGTGTGTACTGTGGAAATGAGATGTACTGTACTGAACCAATGGGTTTTACAGTATGTTAAGGCTGAATTTTGACCATCCCACAGTCTCATCGTTTCCCATTGTTAAGGCATTTGTTTTAGTGGAAAACATCACCAACATTCAATCTTTATTTAATGTATAATTGTTAAGATAGTTAGAGGAAAAAGGGATTCAGAAACATTTCGTTCTGCAGCATTTTTATACTTGTAAACATGTGCGACAAAACTGTCCCATGACCAACGTTTAATTTGTCCCATGACTAAAGATGTAATGTTTTAGATTGCACGAAATGGGGATAAT
Organism: Holothuria glaberrima; assembly: GCA_009936505.3. NCBI lineage: Eukaryota > Metazoa > Echinodermata > Holothuroidea > Aspidochirotida > Holothuriidae > Holothuria > Holothuria glaberrima. The sequence continues at coordinate 2,286 of WURT03649808.1, forward strand.
TTTTTTCAAAAAGGTTACAATAAAGCAATAGTCCAACTTGTCCTTCTTGACACCAGAAGTAAACAGCAACATAGTCGTAATGGCACAGGGTTTCGGGACTAAGTAACTGTACCCAGAAACCTGTCGCAGTTGCTGTCCCGTGACTAACGGTCTATTAATTAATAAATATTAATATTGGAGTAGACTTTGATTCCTATTTTTTTATTATATTGTATAGGTAGTCACACTCTATAACTTGATTACATGACAAGCTTGTCACTCTTTCAATTATCCCTTTTACGAACCAAAATGTTCACTAAAATGTCCCATGACTAACAACGAAATACCACGGAATGCCCCATGCAACATCAGAGACTTTGAAAGTCCTTTGAAAGACATGTTTGTGCTGGTGTGTTTAGGCAATTTGCTGTGTGTACCATCAAAGACTTAGACAAGAATAAGCAATATCCCTCAGCATCACAGTAATGTCTCACTGTCATGCTTTGTATGGGATGGGACCACAGAACTGTCAAACTTGGCAAACCACATTTTCCAAAATTGCTCTGAATGTAACAATTGAAAAGTGTTTTGAAGAACATGAACGATAAATACGATCCTAGTGAACATGTCAATAAAAACTGGTGAATAATTTCAGTCAATGGTGAGTTGCCAGATACTTTTCTTAAAAGTGCATTTTTGAAAAGACTGTTTCTTATGGCAACATTGATATCAGGTTAAATAGTATAGGAGCACTGGGATGCAAGAAAGCAAGTTAGCTACCCTTGAATTTCACTTGATTGGAATCAGTAATATTGTGAGTAGTTACGCCAGACTCTATCCAGAATATTGCATACAAGATTTTCAAAACATGAATAATGCTTTCTCTTTCTTGAACTGTTTTTCATTAATTTTTTAAGTCTTCGACTTAGACTTTATTCAGATTTGTTGTCATTGTGTTGTTTTAAAAGGTCATGAAGATTTGGCTTATAAGTTTGTTTATTAATTTCTAAAGCACACCTACTTTTGCTGTTTTGTGATACGTCACATTTTCGTAATGAACCTGTCAATTGTAACCCTTGCTTGTTGTGACCTGGGGATAGCGTGGACAGCCGAGTGTGTTGGGGAAAAGGTGTCCCACTGTGCTAGGGAGTTGTCCAAAATATAGTGGTGGATTTCTAAGTATTTTGAGGAGCCGGGACATTAAGCTGGGATGTGCACTGTTTTCACAGGCTACGGGGGGGGGGGGGTTCCGCACCATTTCTTCACTCGATATGGATACCGATATAGCCTTTTCAGAATTCAACGAGTAGGCATATCAAGTTACACTTCACAGTTCTACAAACCTTAGGAGAATTATATGCAAACATTTGGTGTTAAAGAATCAAGAGTGTGTACTGAATCAAAACACGTAAGGAGGCCTCTTGCCGATGGTCCATTTCATAATATATATTGAGCAAACTAAAAGTTTTCTAATACTTTTTACAAAAATGTTGATAGGTACATTATAGCTCATAATTTTAGAAACATCAGCACCAAGTCTTAGTGGTTCCGTTATTTTTATATGCAGTCTGATAAAAATGTCAGTGACCGTCCTAAATGATGTTTTCCTCCAATGGCTGTGACAGAAATTTTGCTGTTGCACCTTGAAGCCCTTTCAGGAGGGGTCTGTAGAGCCAAAGGATGATGTCAAATTAAGACCGATGCTGTAACATTGAAACACCTTGCCATTTATTTCTTAAACGAATTTAGCTTAAGACACCAAAGATAATGTATTAAAATTAAAAAAGCCGTGCCACTTTTTTACTTGAGGAATTTCGATTAAGACACCAAAGATAATATATATTGAAACTAAAAAGCCTTGCCACTTCATTTCTAGAGGATTTTCAATTAAGACACCCAATATATATATATATATATATACATATATATATACATATATATATATATATATATACAAAAATGGAATATTGTTGCAGTGATTTCAGTCTGAACTTCAAGGGGACCTTTACCGAGATTGAATTAATAATTATATTATAGAACATTAAAAAAAGTGGCAGTAGCATGTTATATGTCACTTTAAACATCAGTTTTATTCAAATAGAGTGGCAACGCCATCGTTTTATGTCATTTCTGGACTTAGGTTGAAAGTATTTTTACTCTTTGCTTTTTATCCTTTGATTTTTATCCTTTTGATCAGAAACAACATGAAGGGGTCATGTCAGAGGGACCCATGATCGATATACATTATGCAAAACAGTTATATGATGACGTTCATTTGGAAATTTTCATTGATATTTTGAAGAAAAAAGTAACCAATACACATATGAAGAAAGGTATTGATGTCAGGAAAGGGTGCTGAAGATATTATGGAATCAAAAGAACAGGTATGACATGTTTCACAATAAATGAACAAATTTGGTCCCACACTGGAGAAAAAATAAAAATTTCCATTGATGCTTAAAGTCTCCTTGGTTTGATGCATCAGGCTCCAATTTTCAATAAAAACATAAAAAGGAGATAACTCCAAGTGCATTTCCTTTGTTCAAATGAAATTTAACTAGGTTAGTGTAAGGTTCCTATTACAGTGCTATCAATAGTAACATTAGCAACATTAACACAGGGTGTCAAAAAGTATGCCTACCCTAGTATGCCTAGGAAATAAACTTTTGTTTTTATTTGCCTTACAAGTTCAGCAGGAGCAAGATTTCTGAGAAATAAGATATAAACATGATGGGTTTAATAATGGTTTGGATAAAAAGTTTTGAAAAGGTGTGTGCTAATGTTACTATATTGCAGGCGTTATGTATTTTTGACAGAAAACCATACCTAGTCTGGTGAGGTGACAGATTATGGATATTTGCCATCGTTACTATTGTGTTAGTTTCAGTCACGTAGATGCTATAAATTGATTATGAAAGGGTATGAATACATTCAGTATTCTTTCAGTGGAATGCATTTATTGTGTGCTAATGTTACATGCTAAAGTTTGACAGCACAGCAAATAGTAACATTAGCAACATCAAAAGCAGAAAATTAACCATATTCACAATTAGATACAAGTGTGATCCTGGTATCACTGAATTGCTATCCTGGTAATCATTCATTCATGCAGCAGTCATACTATTCCTTCTCTCTTTGTGGATTCCAGCTTCAGTTTTTAATTTTGTCTGTTTTTTGACAGCAAAACATAACATTAGCATCAAAATTTAATTCCAGACCATAACTACCCAAAACAGAAGCATAGATGGCAGGTTTTTTACTTTATTAATGGAAGGGGTCAATGCAATCTGGAATACACACTTAATTAAACAGAAGTTTTCATGTATAGAGAATTGCTATCATGATTATAGTCACATTTGGACAGCATTTTCTATGTGGGGACAATTTGCTGTCAAATTTTAGTGCTTTTCAGTAATGAAAATGTTTTGTGTATTATATTACAAAAGCCTCTGAGCTTCATTTTAGTTTTTTCTATCTCACTAGCTGATCTAGATTATAACTGGAGATCTAAAAGGTAATAACAAACATATTATCTCCATTTTTATTTATCACAAAAGAACAGGTTTATCTTTTGGCATAGTTAATGTGAACCATATCGTATATAAGGTATATATAACTTTGGGTTTTTGGAGATTGGGGGATATAACAAATTTCACTCACATGATTATTCCCTTTTACTCTATTAGTTATCTAGCATTCAAGACTACATCCATGTTTTACTTCAGAGAATTATATTCATTACTCATGCATGTTATATGTATACAAACATTGACAATAAAATGAAAGAGTATTAAATATTTTGTCGCCATTCTTTATAACTTCATCTAGCTACTGTAAAAGTGGGCTTCTTTCACCTTGAATGCGGTTCCATTTCACCAAGAGTGTGGTTATATTTCACCAGAAATGTGGTTCCCATTTCACCAAGAATGTGGGTACATTATCACCAGGAATGAGTTACAGTTCACCACGAACATGGTAACATTTTACCAGAAATGTGGTTATAGTTACATCATAAATGTGGTTACAGTTCACCAGGAATGTGGTTGCATTCCACCAGGGATGTGGTTGAATTCCACCAGGAATGTGGTTTCATTTCACCAGGAATATAGTTACATTTCACCGGGAATATGGTTACGTTTCACCAAGAATGAATCTACATTTCACCAGAGCAATGGTTGAATCAACCTAGGAAGAACTTCCCCAGGAAGTGCGGTAAAATTCACCAGGATCCTGGTGAATTTCATTTCACCAGGAAACCCTGGTGAATTTCATTTCACCAGGAAACCCTGGTGAAATCAACCAAGAAAGAGTGGGTGCCCCACACACCAGGAATTTGGTGAAAATTTCACCAAACTTTGGTGAAATTCCACCAAATACTTTTTAGAGTGTACCTGTTGCTGTGAAGAAACTAATACATAAAATGAAATGAAGTTTGCCAGGTAGTCCTTATCAATTCATACACTCAAACAACGTCCACTTCATGTTGAATCAGAAACTGACCAATGGGTACCTGAGCAATATTGGATCAAATATTTGACTAGTTTAGGATTAAATAACTAACCATTTTCTGGTCAAAATTTGGTAAAATATATGACCAGATTTTGGTTCAGTGGCTATATAATTGGGTTAAGTTTAAATTTGAACCTGACGTTTAAAGAGCGTTGTTAAAATTTTCATGTCCAATTGTCGTGTTCAATAATATGTACAAACTTACCTGCGATTTCAACTTTTATTTGACTAGTGTCATGTTTGTCTTGAGCATAAAAGTTGACCACGCTGTAAATGCCGTAGTTCTGTTCCTCTGTTTTCTTTATAATTAAAGATCCTTCATCGTCAATGTCATATCGGTTACTTTCTTGTGAAATTTTCTTCTGCCCATTTTCTTTTCTGACAATAGGGCTTGTTTTCGTTGAATTTCCTTTATACCAGTAAACATCACTATTGTTTAAAATTTGACAATTGATGATCCCATCCTTTCCAAGTTCAACGTAAACCTTTGCAGGGCAATCCATTGAATACACTGCATGAAAAATTGCAGTAAATATAAGGTAGTCCTTGTTTCAATCTCATTTATATTTTAATTAATTGTTGCCATTGATAATTATCGAAAACAAATGATATCAAACATTGTAGATACAGTTAAGGTAGTGCAATTTTTATTACAAACGAAACTAATCAAACTTTATGGAGAATGAATCAGTGTACAGACTTGGCAGGACTAAAAGGAGCCAAGGACATGAAACCATGGTGTAGCAAGGCTCACCGTGTAGGCTCCTGTAAGGTATTATCTGGTGAGAGGTGAGATAATGGTATTGGAAATTCACCTGTAATTTCAAATGGGCAGGTAAGAGAACACGTTTATCCTTTGTTATTCCCCATATTAATAAATATAGACCCATTCCTTATGTTGCATGTTTATATGGTTCCTAACGTGTATCCCTATGGATTGTTTTGCGATCTTGTGTTGCTCTTCTTGGAAAGTGGCTAAAACAAAGGTACAGCTATACTCAAAATATGTAATTGCTTTTGGCTAAAACTTTATTTCTTTCAACTACTCCGCAAATTGCACTGCATTACGTTAGCTGGGATATTTGAAACAACAGTTTGACGGTGCTTCAGTCTTCATTACAACTAGCAGAATGTATGAATTTGGAGTACAGCCTCCTTTTGCTTGGTGTTCCCCTGTGACACGAGACAATATTTGCCTAGAGTACTGCTTCTTGTCTAGTTCTTCGACATCTGGTACTAGTAATATTCATTTTTGAACGCTTATTCAGTTAACACACCATTCAACCATGAAGCGGCATTTTAACATGAATTTGAATGCAAGGTTAGGTGGTGGTAGAGGTATATGAAATAACACGACACTCTCTATCATTAGCAACAATATTTAGGAATTGAATTGTACGTTTATTGTATTCTTTACCACAGGAGTTTGTGTCAATCAGTGTGATTACTCTTCTTGTTAATTAACTTCTGTATAGAAATAATTAAGAAAATGACGTCTTTCATGAAAAAGGGTGTACACCAATAATCAACAATTCAACAGATGAATAACCTCTTAATTTGACCATATCAATTACAAGAATTTTTTTCAAAAAGTAGATACTATCCCACATAGTGATAGTTAAATTGCAGAGCCCAATCCTAACAGGAAATGTAAACTACGTATCTAGTTAAAACATCAGAAAACTTACTGAAAAGCACCTCGAAAAGCTTCTTTCATCTACTGCTGAGAATCAATATCAGATTGGTATGCATGTATGATTTTAAAATTTCAGTTCAGTATCTTACAAACACAAATTGAGTGACTAAGTAGAGGGATTTTAAAATCCGGTTTACTCAACCGGTTCCAGAGATATCGCTTTTTGGAATTTATAGTTTTCTCCCGATTGTAAGTAAGACTGGTCAAGGGCGCGGCCATTTTGCCTTTTAGAAGTACAATTTCAAGCATTTTTTGCGTACATTTTTTGATGCGATTAGATTTTGGGACCGGATGCTAAATCTTTCGGTCTAATGCAATGGAGCAAAATGTATATCAGGTAGACACATTGCCATATTTACCGGAAAGCTACGCAGTGATTTGTGGATCACAAAAAATTTTTGGAGAAATACACGACTTCTTGAGTGAGCTTCGTCCTTGCGTAACCTTGTATGTTTTAGGCTAGCAAGGCAACACACTGTGATGAAAACTGTTTCACCTCATTCTGGAGAAGGCTGGTTTTCTTGAAAATAAGAGAATCTACCAAACTGTTAATTCGTCAGTTTCAACAACAATTACTATGTGACAAGATAGCTAAATCGTCGAGACTGCTAGTCAAAATGTTTCTCATGTTGAGAGAGCAAGCATATGTGAAAGTAACTAAAACTGTTATTGTTTTTTTATTGAAAGCAATGTTCAAATATTTTACATATTTACCAAAATGACATAGTGAAATTATGAACAGGGAAGAAGGGTTGAAGAGCAATGTTAACTTCATCTTCCGTTGTCTTCAAATCTGCAAACTAAGGGATGTAAAAATAAATTAAACATGATTTCTAACAATTGTTGTCTGAGTTTCTAGCCCTGCTTTTAATGTGTGGTTCTAAAGGCATCCAAATAATCCAGGCAAAGTTCCTGGCTGATTTACTTGCTAGGCTGTTAACAAAGCTCCACTAGTTTATGCTGGGTTATAGTTACCATGGTCTGCATTCACATTATCATTTGAAAAGTAACAACTACTGATTTAAATGTTGATGGAAAGCTAATTTACCAGCCTGAACTTAAGGGTTACATCGTCAATCCACTTAACTTTGAAAGGTACCTTTTAAAAACCAACCATCACAAGAGTAGCAAAAAGGCGACTAATCTACCAAAATTCGGGTATAACCAACACGTATGGCATAATTATGTGAGACAGGTACTCACAATTTTCTACAATACAGTGTTTTGTGACATATCAACAGCGCTCACAGTAAATCAAAGAATTGACAAAAAAACTGTAGACATATTGTTCATGGCTGAATCCACGAAAAATGTATAAAATTATGTATTTCTGTACAAGTGTAAACTACTTATAAGCAAAAAAGTAACTAGAAATGAGTAAATAAATTAAATCCAGCTGACATATCTTCACGACCCTGCTGCCATGTGATTAGAAAACCTCAAAAATGTCTTGTACAAGATAATTAAATTTGGCGAACCTTTGAAGATTCCTAGTTTAGTCCCTTTCGGTTAGTATTGTAGCAATGATATAAAGCCGTTATGGTCCACAGGCGTCAAGATGAAAACTGCTGGACCAGCACTTCTTTGTTGTTGTTATTCTTTCTTGTGAAATTTTCTGAAAATGAAAAATAGGGTACTTAAAGAGATCTTGGGCCCAAAGCGGAACTCCTAAGCTTATGTCATTGTCACAATAGACCTGGCAGCAGATTCAATTGAAAACCTGTGTTTAAAAGACTATGATATTTAGGCTCTCTCTTTAAAAGGCAGAGGTCCCGTTAAAAAGCGCATAACACCGGACACTGCGCTGCGCTGTGCCGCACTGGTAAAAAGTTAAACAAAATGGAAACGAAAGCTTATTCGAGCTACCCGGCGTCCTGTGTGGCCACTTCCTCTAAATAATGTCAAATGTTTAACTCTCTTCCAAGTGCGACACTTCGCAGCACTTCGCGACACAGAGTGGTACGATCTTCACTGTGAAATGAGGGTTAAAAAGAATGAGATCACTCCCACATTAGGGAGGTCCAGTCTCTTCATATTCTTACATATTCTTTCTCATTTGCGTGTATAACTACTTTGATATGCTTTTGAACTATGATGTGTAAAAACGCATATTGTAGGAGGAAGAACTTTATAGAGGAACAAGGAGCAATTGAACGTTCAGCAGTTAATTTTGTACCGGAATACAACCACTTATCTTTAAATTGTTAAAGGAAAGTTTTAAGACTTACACAGTGATATAGATTCACAGAAAACCCTACCTTTGCTGTTTCATTTCCTTTGTAGTACACAAAGAAACGTCTTATCAGCAAAATTTGCTGAATTGACACAGATTGTACGTGGGCGTGAAAAATTAGGCTTTACATTTCGAAGGGCAAAATTTAAAGCTGTTCTATAAAAATTCTTACCTGATGGTTTTGGATTCAATCTTTAAAAAGGAACGTTAGTTCATATGGCCTTATCAACAAGTTAGATACTGTACAATTTGTGGCAAACACGTCACACCAGAAAAAAGCAAGGAACTCAGAATAATCTGAAGGTTGGAAATCACCTGAACACGGTCAAGTTCCCACATACTACACTTTCAGTTTATACTGCTTCCTAGGCAAGCCGTCGTCAACAGTTAACAACTAACCTTAACAGGAATTACATTATCGAATGGACTTTGCATCATTATCTTCGTACGCGTCAGAATCATCATATAGAGAAAACAAATAAAACCGTCATAACTCTTAAATAGGTCCAAAGTTTGTTAACAGAAAAGCAAAACATCAATAAAGGGGTATAGCAGCGCAATCATGAAACGTCCATTAGCACATACTACATAGGGAGTTGCCAAGGACCATGGTGAAAATCATACTGTGTCATACACTTCAACACACTGGTGCATCAACAGCCGTGTGCAGTACAGTCAGTTTTGGAAGTGTTTGAACCATCGAGTTCCACAGTTACTATGTGACCTCTAAAAAAAATAGGCCAGGCAATCTAGCCATTTTTAGCCGTTATTTTTATTTTTTTTTTTGTTTTTTACTCAACTTGGAACAAAATGGAATAGAATGTTTTTCACCTCATTGCTTTTCTATAAGGTCCCTAAAACATCATACTTGAAAGCCTACAAAATCCTAGAAGGGGAAGTATTCTTAATTTGCATTAAACCAAAAGGGCCGCCTAAAGTCAATATTTTGCCATATTTCGGCTCTTAAATGACCGTTATTAGTAATTCACAGATCTAGAAGGGAATTAATGGGGTCTGCAATGTACCTGGGGTTATTTATAATGAATTCAGAGGAAGAGCAAAACCATACTGTACTATCAAGTAATGGAGTGGGAAGGTAGCGGTAACGATATGAAACCCGAAGCGGGGGATGGCGCATCATTGATGGCAAATGTATACCAATTCATACTACCAGGTTGCAGCATCAGCGGAACTACTAGATGTTATGTGCTTTGGTTGCAAAAAAAAGTGTAACACAAAAAGGTGTTTCTGTCGACAACACGGCTTACATTGTAGTGAGGTGTGCACAGAATGCCGGCGTGTTAGCTGCAGTAACCCAGAACAACCAGATTTCACTGTAGACTGAGTAAATGTGCGGAAGTTGCCAGAAGTGAGTGAGTACAAGTAGTATACTTATTTATCTTCCGACTTTTATTACGTATTCCTTGCACATACACGAGATAGTACGTACATAATCGCAAATCATTATAGCTACTCATGGACGAATTGGGAATGATTATCCATGGAGACAATTTTTGAACCAGCTCATCCAATTGTGTGTGTTTATAGACATTGGTGTATACTTTGAAAAGGTTTGAATCTTCAGATGTATTTTAATGCCTTCCCCCAAGTGCGATGAAGCAAGACATAACAATTTGCTAACTACATTGAAAATTTGTTAATTTGTGCTTTTCCATGAACTAAGTTTGAACCATCCTTGATAGATTTCATTTTCTAAAGTAATTCCAGAAACCAAAGTTCAGAATGTGGTAAAATAATGAAATTTAGCACTCATTTCCAATTAATGCACAGAACTTATTCCTCTATACATTTAACATCATGCGAACTTACGTGCATCTGCTAGAACTTGTAGTCACTCATACACGTCTTATACCAGTAACGATATGACAAAATGTGTTTATTCGGTGGCCATTTTGAATTAATGCAAACAAAGGCTGCCTCTGAACAGACTTTTAATAATCCAAAATACCTTACGAGCTCCATGAACCGCACTGTAGATCCTGGAAGCACTCAAAATGGTCATTTAAGCCCCAAAATATTACAAAATATTGAACTTTGGCGGCCATTTTGGATTTATGCAAATGAGTTATTCCCCTGGATAAAGCATAATAATCCCAAGTACCTTGCAGATCCCACTAATCCCATTCGAGACTTTTAAATTACTCACAATGGTCATTTCGGCGCCAAGATATTTGAAAATATTGAAATGTGGCAGCCATTTCGGATTTATGCAAATGAGCTCTTCCTCCAAACTCTTTAAAATAATCCCAAGTACCTAACAGACCTTATTATTCCCATTCTAGATGTGTGAATTATCAAAATGGTCATTTCAGAGCCGAAATATGGCAAAACATTGAACTTTGGGCGGCGATTTTGGATTTATGCAAATAAGCTCTTCCTCTGGACAAAGTTTAAATAATCCTACTACTTGTAAACCCCACGAACTCCATTCTAGATCTTTGAATTACTCATTAAAGTCATTCTAGCGACAAAATATGGCAAAATATTGACATTTTGCGGCAATTGTGGATTTATGCTAATTAGTCATACTTCCCCTACTAGGATTTTGTAGGACTTTTAGCATAATGTTTTATGAACCTCATAAAAAGCATTGCGGTGAATAAAATTCTGTTGCAATTTGTTCCAAGTGAAAGTCTATTCTGCCTGCCTATAAGGGCAAGGAAGATCAAGATCTTGGAATTATTGTCAAAACGAAAGAAGTGGCTAATGAATTGTTGGGTCATAAGCTGGATGAGTAGATATTTCAACAGGTGGAATTTTCTTGGGAGGGGAAGGGGGAGGCTTCCTCTAATCTCGCCTCAAGTGATTTTTCTTTGTAAATTTAGCAAATGCAAAAATCAGTTCTTTCCTAGGAAAAAAACATGCTCGGTGCTCTCAAATCCAGTTTTCTTGAATTGAGGTCACAGTTCAAGCGATTTGATGTTCATGAGTAATCTGAAGTAAATTGTGTGTTACGAAGTTTCACTTCTCCACAGCAAAGCCGATTTTTAGCTCAGCTGAAAGCTTCAGGAGCTATAGGCATCGTACGCGGCAAATATCTGTCACTTTTCAAGATCGTGTTTAAACGTGTGGCATTTCTCTCTTTTTTAATAGATTTGACTGAAATTAGGCTGACGCGTAGGCGAGAATAATATCTTAATGATTCAACCATTTACGATAAATATAAACGTTATTTGACCTCGGGAGAGGGTTTTGTTTGAAACCGTAAAATAACCTTCCCTTTCTTCAATTGTGCATTAAATGTGCTGAAACGTTCATATAGTTTAAATAGTGCTGAACGACGAAAGTTGTATTTCTCATTTGTTATCGTTATCATTTGATGACCCAAAACAGCATCTTTTGAAAAAAAATATACGAATACTAAATATATTTAAATGTACAGAACGCCGAGACTCCCAATTGTTGTTGTTATCATTTGAGGGACTTTGTGTACAAAGAAACTTGGTACAAAATTATACTTTAGATATATAAATGTAGAGAACGTCTCGTGCTTTAATCGTGTGGAAGCGTTTACGCAAAGTGCGGTATATCGATTTTGGAATACCGTTCGTAGGCTACCCCGTTTGCTCAGCTCCTCGGCTTCCATAAAACAGTGATATGACATGAATAAGGAATATGCCCTACAGCCTGCTACGTAGGTGTTACGTGAACGTGTGAAATTGGTCGGATGGTTACTCGAGAAGAAATGGTGTTACAGTTTTTGCCCGTTCTTGCAAATAAGTGGCCCTTTGCGAAACAGTGGTATTAGCTAGGAATACACATTCTGTTTTTGAATTAGAGACAAGTATTCCACTTAGCCTAATGCCTTTAATGTAAATAACAAGTCTGTGTCTTGCTTCTAATCCAGTTGCAAAATAGGTGTCGAGTTTGGCTCACAGAATGGTTTGGGGAGTTTGGCTTAAAGTTTAAAGGGAATAAGCAGTCGCCTCAAGTTTAATTCTAAACATTACCGTAATCTTACAAATCCCCTCTTATCTCCTTTACAAACATTTTTCTTTACATTCCTGGATAAAAAAATATTTAATCTGAAAGGTAAACAATGACTTATTCTACTTGAATTTAGCAATTTAGTATAAAAATATTGTCACATGAAGGAAAGGAGCTACTCGTGAACTGGGATGCAAACGCTGGGTATACTACTTCAAGTTAAGATGAATGACTTCTAGGAAATGGTGTACGGGTAAGAGGAACACACCCCTTCAAAAAAGAACATAGCGCTTTGATTGACAATATGATAGTCCATAGATAAAGCTTGACGGTTGTGCTAACATTTAAAAACATTTTTCGGTTTGAAAAGGAAAACGTGCTCTCTTGAAGGCGCTTGTCTTGAGGGCAGGAATTGTGCACTCCAGATCCCTAGTCAAGGGGGCCGAGGGGGGGGGGGGCGAAGCCCCGTTTGAAAATTTTTTCTCCCCCTAGAAACTTTTCAAGTTGCCATTGACTTAATACATTTGTATACGCTTGGCCCACCGGTGAAAAAAGAAGTGATTTCGGCCCCCCCCCCCCTTCGGTACTTGGCTGGCTACGGGTCTGGTGCAGTCACAGGGGCGCCGACACTGCAGGGGGAGCCATTCAAGCTTATTCGTTGCCGAAAGTCCCACCAAGTTGGTAAGAAGGTAGCCATGGGAGATGATATTTCAATAGTCTTAGACACGCGTGCATGCTTTCCCTGAGCTCTGTAGGAATAGTTTTATTCTCCTGTTGTGACACAATCAACGGCCCTAAAAGCGTTCAACGATTTATACCTGGTAGATCCCAAGCATGAAAATTTTATGCAGTAAAATAATTTTGCAGGAGAACACGGGACTAAATCGTACTCAGAATTTAGTGTGTAAAGATTTAATTAGAAACTATCCCACTATTGAGCAGTTTTTGTATTGTCGTGTTGTGGGCTAATCGCTCATGCGACGGCTTAGGTAGGGGATCTTGGGTGTAGCTCCATTGAAGTAAAAGGCTGATTCACAAAATACTGTACTAGAACAAGCTGAATTAATTAGTCCATTCGTCTTGGTTTTATTATAGATTTCTCTTTAAATCTCAACTCGGCAATTACAAGAAAATTAAAAGGCCCGTCATATTGCAAAGATTAACTATATACAATGACTACATGTTTCTTCTTAGATGTCTAGAACACGCGTGCCAATCGGCGTAGGAAAAATGGGGCAGAGGGGGCACCGCCCCCATTCTCTATAATGGTGGGAGGCGGAAACCCTCTTTCGCCCCCCACTTTGGATGGTATACTAGAATATATATATATATATATATATATATATATATATATATACCTACCGCCTGTAATATACCAGTAAACCGGCGTCAAGATGTTATCGATATTCCTTTCCAGAAGGCATAGATGTACTGCAGTTGCTGGGTGTACAATGGTTGGCAAAAAACAAAGATTTCTATCTTAGTTGATGTTCAGTTTCATTTTTTAACATGAGTTTTGGCATACAAATGTTCCTTTTATTTTTGGTCATTTTTTTTAATTGCTCTTTCAGGTAGAAAAAGGCGAAAACTTTCACATCAGAAATGTATGTTTAGGTCTAGGGGGTAGGGCGAGGTGCACAGTCCCAAAATTGTCCCCCCCCCCACTTTCATATTGCTTCCTACGCTTATGGTGCCTAAGGCTTGCGGGCTTGGGTGTGGAAGCTAGCTCCTCTTACCTCGTAGCTACCTAAGAAATCCCGGAATTAAATGCAGTCCCCCGATTGGTTAAAAGTTGTAACGCACTCCAAAAATAAACATTAATTAATACCACAATATTGTATGGCCAATGAGGAGGCTGTAGAAAGTGAAATTGGCCACACCCAGGGAAATATGGGACGCAGCTTCCACGTGGAACCAAGATGTGGCGTGGGAATTAAACGTGACAGGAAACAGGAAGGGACCTGGGGATCTAGGACGAAAGGAAGTATACTCGTAAACAACAAGATGGCGTCCCTCTTAGTAATGAAATGCTTACTACCTATACTATATGACATCCCCCTTTGTATCTTTGAAAATTTTGAGAACGCAGTTTGAAAAAAATTTTACTCTTAAAAATGATACGACATTAGTTAGGCATATAGGGAAAAATGTGTTCTTTACAAGAAAGAAATGATAAGTACAAAGTGGTGAATGAGTGCGAGACACTAAAAGGGAGGAAGGGAGGTGGGTCCCTGAACCAAAAGGAAAACACTGTGTTCGAAGGAAGCAGCTCGAATAAATCATGCACGGCGTAATTATACATTTGAATCAAACGTTTTCTCAAGGCAAAAGTATACGTATTTACACTAGGAATACCAAGTAGCAAAGGAGAAAAGATATCGTAACACTTGCGTAAATGTGACAACATGGGCAAGGATAAGTTATCCTCTGAAAGTAAACGCACTTCTGTTACTCTCAAAAAGAAGTTAAATTGAGCAGTGTAACTGAAACAAGAACATGTAGGTGTACTCAGAATAATAACATCTGGTAAGAATTAAACCAGAAAATTCTACCTACGATAAGACTTGAACAGAATGCAGCTGACTGCAAGACGACTGTGAGCAAAAGTTTAAACTTTAGATTTAAAACAGCATTAAAATGTGAATTCATTCGCTTGTTGATAAAAGGATGAGCAAACTAAACTTACTGTCAGGTTCAACAAAAGTTCATTTGTGATATGCATTTTCTATATGGAGACCAGTGTTGCTAATATTCCAGGTAGATTCTATTAAACTGGGTAAACGATCTGACGAATCCACAATGACATACCACTCCTGTCTTACACATTTGATTGACAATAAAATTAAAATAAAAAATAAAATTTTGCTCAGGTTGTACTGCGTAGTGAAGATCGGTTTCACCACAAGAAACAAAAGACTAAAGGTAGTAGCACATGAGAATGCATGGAGCAAGGATAACATTGACATATCTCTACATTCTCAAAACGTTATCTCAAAGATATACACAAGGGGGGGGGGAAACCACGTGATCATGATAAATACAATATGCAATGACGGTTGTATGAAAGGTAAAACGTGCGTGAAAGATAATCGTTGAATCGATGCCCGTCTGTTACTGAAATAACTGTTGCACAAGCTTATCAGGATCACCTGTAATCGGGACACGAGCATCTAACAAAAGATCTAAAATTTCATTCGTGTCCGAATGTTGATAGGCATTCCACCAAAATTTATACGGCTTCTCTTCAGGGAGTTTGCCCATAATTTGCATGCCCAAAAGAATTTGTAAGTTACCCATGTGAAAACGTGCACGGAAAACTTCCATCGTGCGATAAGCAGCATGAGCTAAATATCGGAATTGTAACTTTCGTTGGCGGTCATTTAAAGGTACTGTAAAGGCCAAATTATGATTAGGTTTTACATGTTTCAGGCACAGAGAGCATGAGAAGTTGATCCCACAGAAGACACAGTCGTACAAACAAATAAAATACCCGTCAGCCTAAAATCTATCTAGTCATAAATCAAACCTCGTAAACGAGGTGTTCCCTAGCTGTCCCTACTCCCTCACTTGAGTTTCATTGACCTAGCAAATCTTTTTACAAATATTCCATTTAATTTACCAATTCTCTTGACGGCAGGGAGTAAGTTTAAGAGCTATCGAACAGGTGTGAAGTTATTGTGATTTATTGCTAACATTTCTTCTATCATTTATAACGTTCTGGGAACTTGAATTTGATAAAACTTAGATGTAGGAAGGTGTAAATTTTCCATAGAATCTGATTTTTTCAATACTTTTATTGACAAATGCATTCTGTTGAAGAAATACCCGTGTAATAATATACCCAGTACCAGTCGACCTTAAGAAGTCCATAAAATTAAGTGGCAGTGAAGGGCATATTCTCCCTATTTGTTGCCAGACTTTCCCTATTCATTGCCAACTCTTGAGACCGTCAGTTCTGTGGGATCATCTTGGCATGGACATAGATAGCTTCTACATGATATATTGCAAAAATATCCCTGCAAGTGACTGGTGGCAAAATATTGCCGGTTTCATCTCGAAACTAAACATCAGTTTGTGAAGAGTGAAAATCCTTGTTTACACTCATATGCACATTGTCATTGCATGCTGCTTTAAGTTTATCAACATTTGTAATAGGTTTGCTTTCCTGTAATGCTCTTACAAAGCAGGGTTTAAGCCTGTTGAAATTGAATACATCTTGCAGAACATCGCCTTGTAATGTCTGCAGAAGATAGTGAGTGCGAAGAATTTCATCTATGACCAATGGTCCAACCCATTCTGCAATAATTTTACGAGAATTTGCAGTAAATGAAGAGCTAGTTGGCTTGTATAAATAGACAAGCTGTCCCACCAAATAGATTGGGCTCTTTTCTAGCTTATTCGTGATCTTAGCATTTTGCTCATCCTGATTACGCTTTTGAAGTGTAAGCATTGTTTGAGACAAGTGCTCAAATCTTTTCTTCAGAAGATCAACATACT
>WURT03649818.1:0-19145 GCA_009936505.3 Holothuria glaberrima
TATCCTGGGACTTAATTTTTTACCCAGAAATATGCTAAAACCTCAGAGCTTCCGGGGGCTTCGCCCCCTGGCCCCACTGGGGCTTTGCCCCTGGACCCCACCAGGGGCCCTAAGGCGGTCCCCTGGACCCACCCGCTAAGCTCGTGCTTCGCGCTCGTTTTATGCATCACCAGATCTGTCGGCAAAACATGATGTCTACACCCCCAGAGATTACACCTTCGCTACGCCCCTGCATATGCTATAACGCTGGTGGATGGCAAATTTCCATATCATATCAAACCATACCATAAAATAGCTTACCCTACCATACTATATCATATTTTGTATAACACCTTATTAATTTCTCTACATCTGGTTGGAGGATTGGTCGTCACATGCCATATGTTATTCGGTACTAACCCACGGTGGTGGGTTAGTATATACTAACCCACGGCGGTGACGTCAGCCATGGGGGTGACACACCTATCATCACATTTTGACCTAAATTTATGATCTAGGAGGTCAGGTGTTATATAAAACAAATAATGAATGTTTTCCATTCGTGCGATAGTATGAATAATTTCGCCTCGTTGAATAGATCATTCAATCTTTCAACTCATGAAATTATTCATACTATCGCACTCATAAACATTCATTATTTGTATAATATCTCACATCACATCGCATCATATAATAAGAATGGGTTTGTACGCGTATTCTTACTCACAGATTTAAAAGTTATGCATTGCTACTAATGAGTTTTTTTCACTCGTTCCTTACGTGAACTCCTGTATGCTCTCACACCCAGAGATAATACGCATGTTTACATACTCGTGACATTATAGTCACTACAAGTCAGTCTCTAGTAAAGCTCAAATAGCTATCTGATACAGCAATAGGGCTGCAGCCATGACAGTTATTTTACGAAGTAGTCTTTTAAGACAATATTTGTCACAACAGCATGTAAGGAGAGCCAGTTCAAATGAGATTCTCACGGCCAAATGTGGTTCAGAGGTAATAACATTAGGTCGCATTTCTCCCTCGTGAGGTCAATAATTTTCTTATGCGTACATCACAAAGTATAAAAAGGGAAAAATAATAAAACGAATATAACGGACACCAAGAAGAAAAAAAAGGTTCTCAAAGCTATTGACCTACTCATGGAAAGAGCTAAACGTGTCACATGGCCTAACGTAAAAGCACAAGACAAAATTACTGACCAATCTTACTTGTTTGCACCATTGGCTGGACCTGCAACAAGTACAAACAAAGTTACTTCAATATTGCTTAATTAAAGCACTAAAAGTTACGCTTTATCGAAATAGACCTTGGTACATGTTTATATATTGAAGCATTAATTGACGAACTTAATGCAAAGAAGCTGTTCAATTTATTCCTCATTCCAATAAGTGGTTTTCATAAATTCCAATTGATGTCATCGCAGGTTCTATAAATACTTACTTCAAAACACTTAAGTAAATATTATGTCCTCACATCGATGGAAATGTTCTGTTTTTTAGAGTATTTTCAAACCAACACATTTGACGAACTGTGATGTGCAAGTGAGGCATAATGCTCTTTCACAAACTTGGCTTGGGCTGCATTTTAGGTAAATGTGTAACCCCATTTGACACGTGGTAAAAATGTAAGGGTACTGCGTTTTCCTCTATGGACAATTGAATAAAATATGCGGGAACAAGAACGGACAATGTTTTAACAGATGACATTCCATGTAAATTTCACAAGAATTATATTTTTCTTTAAAATAGTATGGCAATGCAGTTGAAGCTTGCAGTATTATGTTAATGCATACCCCTTGTAAAATAACTTGCACGTTCACATTTCACAACCATGAACGAAGGGAGTGAGTCTTTTATGGGGAATTAATGTCAATTTAATATTGCAAAATGGTGTAGAGCGTATGGAAAATCATTTGATGAATATCAAATTGAGTCCTTTAAAAGAACTTGTACAACTTCTTTTTACCTAATCAACTAAGCCGAGAGAAATATCTTTCTTTATGCTATTCTTTATGCAACTACCTTGCATAATGTTATTTATTGACACTTAAATCTAAAAGGTCAAATTCAGTCACCCCAATTTAAAAAAAAAACAGTGTACCCCGCTATCCTAATTCATGAATGGGTCTGTTTGAATCATGCGAGGATGTTTCTGAACTGTTCAGTTAACGTAGAATAAGTACTTATTTTATCTTTAATATAAAATCTTTTTTTTTTGGATAATCATAAAATATGTTGTAGGGGGAATGGAGGAGAATTTTTTTTAATATTTTAGCCAATGTTTTAAGTTAAACACAAATTAAGGGCGACTGATCTTTCCCTTAAAGGGCGTTACTGTACCTCTTCTTTGTTGTGCTCTTCCTTTGGCTGAACGTTTTCTGTGTGATGGAGGACTGAAAGACAAGGAAACATCTTTTCGTATGAAAGGTCTGTCTAATGTCTCTGGACTTGATTATGTAGGTATTGAATACTAATCGTGTCGTTTGCATTAAAGTTTATCATATTCTCAGACAAACTGATTAACTGTAGCAAAGACAATAACCTTGAGTCGAACGTAACATTCTTCTACATATTTCTCAACAAAATCTATCATGAACGTTGACTAAACATCTCCATGCATTTGATGCACATAAGTATGTTCATATTACGGTATATACGGTAAATATAATGGGCTCATACATAACACATATAAATATTTACGTATCCCATACACTTATAGTACCTTTAAAGTAGAAGAGTAAACCGAAAGCTGCTATCACGAGAAGTACAGCTAGAACAATTGCGATTACAACCGGCAAGCCAACACCTCTTTTGGTTAAGGAAGTCATTTCAGAAGTAGTTACAGGAACATCATCTGTAAAATGAAGAGGTTATGTCTTCAGAAATTCCGTAAATTTCTAAGTTGGTCAAATAAGATGAATTGCCTTTTTATTTCTGAATAGAGAATACTTGCAGGATTACGATTTTATATGATATGATGTCAAGTTTACCCCAGTAAGATTTTTTTTCCAAAAGTTCACTGCGGATCACAATTTAAAGAGTATAGCTGAAAGTACGCAACATTGGAGTCATACAGAGTAGAGTAGCTAATGAGCAGTGTCATACATCCGATGGATCCGAGGCAAGAACAGCCTTTGTTTGTGTTCGTTGTTCGAACCAACGGCTTGTTAATGAAATAAAATAAATAACAAAACCATTAGATAAACACAAAAGTAGCGGCAAAGACAGTAAAAATGGTCAGCTAGATTTCTCTCTCATTTACTTTTCCTCGCCAGAGGAATGTAATATGTAAAATGTAATATGTTTCTGCATGTTGTTTGCGCATCTAATGTCACACAGTCGGTAATGAACACTAGGGCAGTAGAGCACCTCCGAACTTCCCCTTTTCTTTCTCGTCTCCCTCTATCATCATAAACAACGTTCAAAAGCTGGCTGAGCATAACGTGCAAAACGGAATGCAGGCAGCTTAGGCACACATGAGCTGTAAACATATATCCACCTTCATCGGAGGCTCATAACTCTTTTGTAAAGAGATTATACCTCTCACTAAACGCAGTAGTAGCCTATAATTTTGGAGTTAAGTTCCGATTAATGTTCCCTACGGAAAGTCAAATACCTTATAGGTAACAAATACCTTTACGCAGCAACGTTGTGTAATGCTACCCTACGAGAGCTACCGTGTCTGACCTTTAGACTCAGATCTAGGAACTTTCGACGGGCCTACGATAGGGATTCTCAAGTGCACCTTCGATGCACCATAAGCGCGGAGCGCGAGTCTGTAGGCGTGGGGTTCAGGGGAAGTCCCCGAAGCTCTCTCAATATTAAATATTTATAACGACTGAAATACGACTCTGCTAGGCGTAAGGGAGGTTTTACTTTATTTCAAATTAAATTCTATGACAATTAATCACTAAGCACTTGTAAATTATAATCCGGGAAAAAAGTCAAAATCCTCTCATGAAATTCCATGTTATAGCATTAATTATTATTTTTATATTATTATACATAGACCTGCCTTATATTTACCAGCTTAAGAAGCTTACGATTGTGGAGGTTACTTGTGTACAGGTTCTAGGCGCAGGCATGTTCACTTAAACGACTCGATTCCGCAAATGAGACCTAGGTGCACGCGTGCCAGCTTTAAGAGTTCACTAATTTTTACCGATTGCTTTCAACCGCCCGCTCCTTTAAGCAGTCCGGCTGGCAATTTCATGGTCCTTTTAGTAATTAATTGCTCAGGGAGAGACCTTCATGATGTAGGAAATGCTAGGCTGTGTCATATCTGCTAGGAAGATGTGTCTAATTTAACACAGCTCTGATCATCATCTATGAGTAACTTAGTTCCTTGCCATCATGGTTTTTTCGCAAACGAAGTGGAAGACAGAAAAATTTACCTTCTTCAAAAGTTTCACTCCTTTGCTCTTTGATAATAAAAAGGTACATTGACCGCTTATTGATGAAGTGTACGTTCCATTTAATAATAAAGAAAACTGTGAAGGGATAGATGTGAATGGGAAAAAGCGCGGAAACTCAGGAAGTTTGCAAAAGATTTGTGACAGGAATCGGTTAAAGTTCGTCCACCATTCATTCGTAGCCTACTCTACCTCCTGAAAAATTTTTAAGATAAAACTTTTTTTGAATCATTGTGAATTTCGATGGGAAATCGCTAGAGATTCTTGCTTCACCTGCAATGCGTACTGGCGTCATTCTTTCGACAAGCATCTTGCCCAATCGTATGAAAGAGCAGAGGAGTCCGCCTGGGAACATTTCCCCGTGCCAGCCTGGCTAGCGGTCTGGCGTCTGTCATTCTTTTTCTTTTCCTTTCTGATTTCATTTTTTTTTTTGGCAACTTTCGGTCCTTTTAGGAACCCTACTAATTCGCGACTTCTGATATCGGATTCCTTCTAGCTGATTTTCAATTGTAGGTTACGGGCCCAACTAGAAAAATGTTAAATCCCTTAATGTTATAGGCATGGTCTGAAACACATCTACTACCAAAATATTTCGCATTTGACCTTCAAGTAGTGTGCTATGTGGACAGAAGCTAGAATTTCAAGCAAATGTATTTGCTTCATTTTTATTTTGCGTCACATATAGTGCATTATGAGAAAGTGTAGATAGAAATCACCACATTTTTCCCAGTTCAATATCATTTCCGCTCATCTGAAAATAGTTTTATTCTTACCTGTTAAGTACAGCAAGTCTAGGTGCGTTGACAAGTCAAAGGTTTCAAAACCATGTGCGATCACTACACATGCAACAGTAAGGCGCCTTTGCGTATCATAATTGATATAAAATTTGGACGTCAAGATTATATCGAATCTTCCTGCTTCCTCTTTGATGTTTACTTGTTCATTCGAAAAAGAAATTGCGTTAGATCGTTGATCAATAGCACTCCACTCAAGTTGCACCACAGGTCGGATTCCTTTCAGAGAACAAGTCAGCACACCTTCCCGTTTAACATTCAGTACACAATACTGAACATGGCTGCAACCATGTACCACCGGGTAAGCTGGAATAGGGGAAACTATAAAAATGAAAGAAATGATTAAATTAAGATTTTCTTTGACTTTATTGGAGTCGTTCCATATTCCATGGGCTTCCCCTTGACTTTAAGAGAACTCCCTTTTCATGTACGCTTTGCATTATGTTATAATACCAGCGTCTCACCGGCACGTGAATATTTTAGGTGTTGGACGACCTTGGTCATAATTGCTATACCTACCGTACACAAAAACCTCGTACAACCTCTGATCTTCTGACGTTCCATCACCGTACAGGCATGCGTAAATACCTTCGTGCTGAAAACCAGTTTCAAAGGCAATTAGTGATCCTTTTGTTCCAAGGTGGTAAGTACTGGAGTGTATCGTCTTATGCCATTGTTCGCTTGGAACACTGTATGCTAAATTACTGAAAGAACCGTCTGGCTTCATTTTTCCCCATGCAAGGTACAACATGTTACTCTCGGAACAAAACAGTTCCATCTTGGATTTTATCTCAATATACTTTATAACAGAAGTTAAATTTGATATGTCATGTAAAGAGTTCTCCAACAGGATCCAAGATTCACTTTCTTCCAATACCCGTTGCGAACTCGTTTCCTTACAAACAAGAACAGCAAATCTATTCAACGAATGGAAATTGTATGCTGTCTTTACAATAGTTGTATGGGTTAGGGAGTCTTCCAGTAACACAGTTTCAAGTGTCACATTAAGATCAGATGGTAACGTTCGGACCAGCCATACCAATCGGGCTGCAGGTCTAGAATTAATTACTCGGCAAGTTAGATCCAATTTTGTACTCAGTCGATTTACACAAATTCTTTCATTTCCACAGCTGTCGATTTGGGGATATACCTGTGCTGGTTTGACTAAGGAATGAAAGGAATAACTTTTGATAAAATTGTGTTTTTGTGGGTACATGAATATCACTATTTTCTTGTAATATTTATCAGATGGGGCCTGTTGAAAGCGCGACTCTCTTTCACGCTGCATATGCATTTTGGAAAAATGTAGGGAGTGATAGGTGAAAACGGTTTTGCGTTGGTATGTTCTTTCTCTTTTACTTAAATACTTCAATATGGTCAAAACACCCAGGTTGAATAATTACCTTAAACGGCATAAGAAGGACTATTAGTTCTGCAAGGAAGAAAGTTGTAAGTATCATGTTTCTTTAAAGGCCGAGTGTAATTTTAGTACCAAAGAAGCCGGTTAAGATTATGAAAATAGAGTTGACGAGAGGAATTTGTAAATCAATGAAGAAGTTAGCTGATTGAACAACATTACTTGTCACATTTATAATTAGAATGATAATCCTACAAAGCTCGATCTTGTACTATCGAAAAAACTTATTTTACTTCTTTTTGTTATATCTTCCCAGGGTTAAATTCCATTTGACAGAAACCATTTGAAACCATTCAGGTTCCAAATGGTTTAGACTGTGTTTTGGTCAATTTCTCATTCAAAACCATTGATTACCATTTGAAACCAGTTAGAAAACCAGTTGAGATTACCATTTGCATGCTTAAGACCAGTTAGCACCATTCATAACCATTTAAAACCACTTGAAACCATTCAAGACCATTCGAGTAGAATGTGTTTTGGGCAAATGGTTCAAATGGAATGTAATCCTGGGATGTACTGGCTCCATAACCAAAGATTCGTCTTCATATTTCCAATGTTGGATACAATTTGTTTGAACAACCCTGCTGTCTCAGTCTTGCAATGATGAAGATGATGATAGCAATTCACTTGGCACCATTTACCATCCATGGGACCCAACATTGTACTTAAAGAAGTGTCGGGAGTCTCGATGATCGCGCAAAATATCACATTGACAGTGATAGTTGTAAATGTTCGAGCAGTTTTGTACGACAATGGTGGTATTGTCTCAACATTTTTTGCATCACTAATATATCACTTAAGAAGTATCGTCTCTTTGGTGGCATTTGTCTCAAAGGAACTGTACTTGTAACTTCTGAACTTGGGTACACTGGAACAGCCTCTTTTTGCACCAATGCCGCTAAAGGGGAGGTTGGGGGGGGGGGGGGGGGTCTCCAAGCGTCATTGGAAATACCGCCATTGTGTAAATTAAAAAGATAACTTTAAGAGTGCGGAAGACTAATTGACTTGATAAGCACGCTAAGAATCTTTTGATGTCAACTGCTTCGTTTATGCTCAAAAGGAAAAATTTTAAAATCTCAATGCAAACAATTGTGTTTGTATAATATGTGAGACTAACACTCCATGAGCCCCCGGTTAACACCATTAGCTTTAGTTTAACCAGATCCACATGGGGCGAGTAAGTTTATCAATGGGTTTTACCCCTGACTCAAGTTTTTTTTAACCAGATAAGGTTAACATCTTAGATGTGTTATATTTACATATCTATACTTATTTTCACGTTGGAGTTCTATTGTGCGTGCTAATTTAGATACCGTGTTTTCTCATTTCATTTCAAACTGTTTATTCGTCTTTATGGTACGGCGAGCTTACCAAAAGCAACAACTTGAATGAAAATGGGGGATGGTGCGTCTGTCGATGCCTTGAACATTATTACTGTAAAGAAGTGATCATGTTGCAGAGTAACATTGTTGATAACCAAAGATCCATTGGGATAAATATCAAATTCTCCTGATGTATATCCTCGTCCGCCCTTTACTGAATCTTGCAAGTATATTATTGGTCTTGTGTTAGTATATTCTGTAGAGTTATACCAAAACACACCAAAGTATCCCTCATTAAATTTACAATTGACCATTCCGGACATGCCAAGCTCGACGTATTGTATAGCTGTGCATGTGTCTTCAACGATTCCTAAAAAACAAACAAAATAAGTACTATATTGAGTAAACATTTGAGTAAGAAAACATCTTACTTCAGAGAAATGAATTACCAAAGACGATATCTCGTTCTGTCTAAATCCCATTTGTAAGACTGAGAGAAAAACTACTCACCAAATATTTTGGTCTGAAGCAATGCAACCGTTATGGACATTAAAATGCGATTCATCCTTAGTGATTGCCTGTATGGATAAAAATGAGTTAGAAGGACAGTGTTTCATTTCGTTAAATCAGCTAAGTTCTTCAACATAGTGTATCTGTTGTCCTAACTTTTGCTAAAGTTGGATCACCTTTAACCAAATTCCGAGAAGGTACTCAAGGAAAAAATTGATGTAGACACTCAAACAGCAAGTAGAGAATTTAGTATTTTACTGCAAAGCAACAATTCTTGGGGAATTGATCAGGTTTAAACAAATGTGTACTCTGACAGTTCAAACCAACGCAGAGTCTGTTGGTGCAAGTAACATGCATGATGTCGTATGAACTAAGTTAACTTCAACCACGTAACTGAAATCAAGGCTTAGAATCGGCTGTTGTAAAAGTGGTTGTACGTTTTTGCAATCACCGTTACTACGTATCAATTGTTTACTTGTCTACTTCATCGTCAACCACATTTCTCATGATAAGTTAAAATACGTAATTTGTGCAATTACATTCGAAAAGACTCACCTAAGGTATATTCAATTTATGTAAGGGAGACTTTACTTGATCCAGCGAAAATGAGAAGCATTGATGACGAAACTTGACCAGTTTCAGATCCATTTGTATTCGGAAACCATACATGAAGGAAATTTTTGTTCGCTAACGATCAGACTTGTAGTACTCGAGTACGTACTCGTACTCGAGTCCGTACTCGAATACAAATTTCCGTACTAGTACTCGAGTACCTGGCCTCAGTACTCGTACTCATACTCGTATTCTGGTACAGCGTACTCGTACTCATACTCGTACTGTACTGTACTCGTACTTGTACTCGAGTACAATAATCCTCCTACGTATTAACTGCTGCATTTAATTTCAATTATTCCATTATAAATTTACTTCAATTTATTAATCTCAATTGGATTAATCAGTTGGCCAAAAATTCAGTTTTATGAAACTGGTAACCCTCTCTCTCAACAGATCTCTGAGTTTGACTCAGAGAATGCTTCCAATGTTCAAGGGAACAAACATATTGTGTAACATGCAGGCTATTGTTTCAGGAACAATTTAAAACTTGTGTTGAGTTCAGTGGCTTTGCCAAAGAGGGCCAGGGGGCACGTGCCCCAAAGATTGGCTGTGCCCCCCATGTCCCCTAATGAGATTTTGGGTACAAACGAACTATGCACAAACACATTATTCACGGAAATGTTGATATGAAAAGGAGGACCCACTGTCACTTAATCACTCAAACATACGGATAAAAACTGCACAAAATGTTCCAAAAACTGCGATTTTGTGGCGCTCTTTGTGAGCATGTATTCGCTGATCTGTATGAAGGACTGCCTTGTTGGGAGACGAAATCCACAGCTATTGCTTAAACCTTAGCTCTCCTGTGTCCTCGCCGAGGTGCAGCCAAGCACCACACCAGGGATCATAAAGTGGCAATACCTCCGAAAGGAGTAAAAGGACAAAAGTTTCATAGATGCTCAAAACCAAAATTTTCTGGCCACTAAGCTGATGCACCAGGAATGGTTTCATTAGGAGCTAGCCACCCTTTTTCATTCGTTGCTGAAAAAAATGCAGAAATATGTATCTGTCATAATTGCAATTCTAAGGCACTCAAAGCCCACTGAACTGCATTCAAGAGGACTTCTTTTCCACATTGTCCAGCTAGTCCGGATCTGCAGCCGCCAGGTGAAGAAAAAACAAGTTGCCGGGAACTACATCCCCTTTAGTTCTGTAAATAAGTTGATTTCTCTTTGTCCTGCAGATCCCAACTAGACAAAGTTAGATTCAGTCCTGCTTTAACTTAAAGGCAGAGGCGGCTCTAAGAAATTTTGTTGGGGGGGGGGGCAAAATCAGCTTCGCGATAACGTAGGTTCGGACGACCTCAGCAATATCAATGTTCCGCACAGGATATAGTATAGTAGGTGTATGGTTAGTATTATGATTTACAGTGATGCCCCATATAGTGTTCCAAAGCTCTTCAGAAACCATCTCAGGCATTCAGTCATACGTTGTGCTATATTTAGCAAATACAGCCAATACAACCGATCGCTTCTCCATAGGGACGGAGAGATTGGCAGGGGAAACAGGTAACGTCACTTGATCCACTTGTATAAAACGCTTACCCATTAATATTTCATTTGTTTCATTGTGTCACAATACGCTTCAGCTTTGCCAAGAAGTCATTGAATGTTAATTTCTTGATTTCTTTCTTAAAATAACGAAACTCTTCAACTTGAAGTCACTTGAAAACAATAAAATGATAGCACTATTTGGGACCTGAGTACAGTTCCCGAAACAATTTTTTGGCATAGGGGAAGGGGAATTTGCCTTACTCAAAACGACAGTCCATCCCTTATAAAACTAGACCACTAGTCACAAGTCTCACTACAGCTTTGATTAACTGTTTGGTGTTCATTTTAATCAATTGTAACGGTTTAGAAAAAAGGTGGTAAACCTTTCGATTATAGCGGGCCATCTAACAATCTTAAGACTGCTCGCCGGCCAGGGGCGCTTTCAACGTGGCCAAGGGAACGAAAAGCTCTCCTCCTATGAGCAACTCATTACGTGTAGGCTACATCTCCGATACACCTTTTTGCAGACAGACACCTATGCTGATCCTTCCAAGTGACACCCAGTAAAACTGCTTCCAGTCGTGGATGAGAATCACGGTGGCAAAGACCCCCGAAAGCTCTGAGGTATCTGCTAAGCCATGGGGTTTAAAGCCAGCATTACCGTTACATTTTTTTTTTGTAAATGACACCATGAAGCGTGTAACTAATCAGATGCAGTTATCAGAAGGTGATCATCTGTTTTAAATATCTTAACTTGCACTAATTGCAGGCCCATTTGTGATGCTGAAGTATTATAACTATAATGATTATAATAGTAACTGAGCAACTGAAAAAAAAAAAAAAAAAACGCACGAAACGCGCCGAAAAATATCGTTTGGAAGGCACTATTTTAATTTTTAGTCTTTGAATTACATGCATCATGTCAAAGTTATTCACTCCTTTACTTTTAAACCCTCTGAAGGGAGGGAGGGAGGATTGACCCAGTAATCCACCGGGACTGATACGGTGCAAACGAAATAAATTTCGCATAGTTTCCATAGTTGGATGAGTTTGGTTCATAAGACATGCATGCTTTACAATGCATGCTACATTGTGCAACCTGCGAGGTGTAGTACTACACCATGCAGAAGCGGCATCACGAAGTGTATTTAGCCTATGTCTAATAATGGTGGATAAAGTTATTATAAATTGATTTTCAAATGCATGTCACTATACTTTCACAAATTGCCTTCCGAGTAGGACCAAATGTTCTCGCAGGCCGGAGGTTCCCTACCCCTGGTTTAAACCATTCTCGCAACTCCGCTAAAAATTCTTGTAAAACACGGCGTTTGTCCCACCGAGTTCTCATATGCATTGTTTCTATATTATAATAAATTGTGCATTGTTTCTACTATAATAAATTGAATATTCATTGGGTATGCATTCAAAACTTGCAGCATAATCATGTTCGATCAGACACCGATACAGCTTCCAATTTAAAAGTTCTCGCATTTTACATTAATCTTCACACACGTCCGGCACATCTTGTTTTACTAATAAGCATTAGCAACATTCGCGATCATCGGTGGTTACGGCTTCAGTGATTTTACCAAGTAAACGTTTTCCTGTTCGCCCTTTACGGGAGGTTAACATTGACACGTAACACACAAAACAATTCCAAAGAGCATCTCACAACTCCCGGCAATGGTTGAGACTTTCAGCAAATGAAATTCTTAGAATGATATGTGCCAACTGATGATGGCCCCCTATGGGACAATGTGGCATTTTATCATTTGGTTTAATGCAAACTAGAATATCCCCCATTGAAGAAGCTGCATACGAGCCTGAAAATAAATTGGAATCATGACGACTCGATCGACTCATATTAATCCATATGACCAGTGGTCGAATGACCCAGTAAACCTAGGCCTATGCTGAAAGTTGAAATTATTGCCAAAATATACGTGACAATTACATATCAGTTCATACTTTATAAATAATACATGACATTTGTGAGACAGAGGGGATAATTTGCCCAAATTAAGAAGTACTTTTTATTTATGTCATATCGAATAACGTTACTTTTTTGAAAATTGGAGACCATGCTTTGAAAACTTTTTTTTTGGGGGGGGGGCACACCCTCAAGTGCCCCCCGTGCCCATATGGCGAGCCGCTAGTGCTTAAACGTGATTACTCCACTCGGTGTGTTGTCAGAAAGAAACGAACAAAGGTTATCTGAATAGTACTGTGGAATCATCTTTCAACGAGATGCTTAGTGTTGGGCGTGGAAGGCTTGTGGACAGTTCAATGGGAATCGGATAAACCTTATACAACTGATTGTTCCTGTATTGTTGAGACGACTATTTAGATCAAAAGTAATTAATATATATGCAAACTATGAACTATCGGTGATTTCTTGGATACCAATGGGTGGTGTCTTTATCAAACCAAGTTTAGTTCTATTTGATTTGCCCATATTGAACAGTATACCACATGATTCAAGCACGGTATTTAGGGCAGGGAAATGCCAAGTTAGAGTGGTATCTCCCTGGTAATGATGCCATTTTCCCTGTATAGCGGGCCAAACATCCTGCACCTTAAACTGACTGTACTTTCCCAACTTCACATTCTCATTAAAAACCACCAACACTTATATTTAGCAAAGATTCCTCTAAATCATCATTACTCTTTTTTTGGTAATAATGGAGTATGCGCAACCATTTTGGCTGTGGGTCACCTATTTCCTTAAAATGAAGTCGGTTGCATGATTTTGTCCCTCTTCTTTGCACCTGAAGTTTGCATTCAGCGCTAATTGATCCTACCATTGGACGTACGATGTGGGAGCTTTAGGGTCACCGCCCCTCCCCGCAATCAGTTAAACAAAACCACGTTGATTCAGGACACTAAATTACGAAGCTGTTTTCGTACAAAAAACCCATGTAATGGTTGTTTTTCTAGACAGGGAAAAGGTCCGAGCGATCCTTCCCATGCTCCTTGAGAGGTGCGTTCTCCTGGC
The DNA here is from genome assembly GCA_009936505.3 of Holothuria glaberrima. NCBI lineage: Eukaryota > Metazoa > Echinodermata > Holothuroidea > Aspidochirotida > Holothuriidae > Holothuria > Holothuria glaberrima. Next base: position 13,558 of record WURT03649818.1, read on the forward strand.
ATACGAGTATGATACGCCTATTCTTCATTTGGTATGTAATTAAGGAGTAGCTATTTACAAGTAGGAACATCGAAAACTTTAATTTATGGCAATCTGATTAGATCCACCTCATTGTTTGGAATTTCAACTCATGAGTGATTATTAGAGCTTAGGGTACCCATTTTTTTTTTTTTTTTTTTTGGTTGATCCTTTTCAATTAATACATGATACCCAAGTAAACCTTACATACACCTACTAATGCGGTACCGTATGAACAGGATCAGGAGGTATAATGCTTTGATCCAAAGGATGTTACCGACAGTCAAGTAACAGACAGTGGCTACTAAATTAAAACGGGGGTCTATAAAGACCTTACTTTTAAGAAGAAGGTCTCACACTGGCACAATGCGTAAATGACTAAAGAGAGGTGTAAGACTATAATTTGTTTTAAGATTATATTAATTTCCGCAAACTTTCACAATTTTCGAACGGTAAGTGCATGATCAAAATGTTACGTAGAATTTAAATAGCCTTTTGTAATAAGCGTTGGATTTCGTCGGGAGCTGCAAATTAACTTTCAAGTAAAGCGACTGGCAATGCTATAGAATGTAGAAAAAAATGTCATTTCTTTCTAAAGTAACCGACAACATGAACCTTTTGTTTAACACTAACAATAGCTTTAAGCCCATTGTATCGTTTAGTGCTATACAACGCAAGTAACCATAGCGGCAACTAGGTGGATACAAAAGAGATAGCTGCCGTTTTATCTCCTTCTAAATACAAACACGGATAAGTAAGTAAGAGTCTTGTTCATTACCCCATTGTACAACAACTTTACTTAACAACATGTACATTACTGTTATGTTAACGGATCTTTCGTTAATGGTTTTGACCATTAATAAACTCGTTAACTCGCGCTTGTGGTATGAACATCTGCTTGAAGCATTGTTATCCAAAACAACACATTGCAGAAATTTTTATGATGTGTGCACTTTCGGGTTATAAAATATCTCATTGTAGAGGTCGTTTATCTGTGGTGATCTTGCATGACAAAAGTATCGATTGCCCGTCAATGAAATACACCAAGTGCGTCTGGAGTACTTTCACTAAAGCAACGACGTTTGTATTGAACAGTCTAAAAAGCCTCTCAGGGTTAGTTAGTTGGATGCGGTTTCAGGGCTCAGTTTGAAGGAGTGAATGTTTTGCATGAAACTTTATGTTAGTACAGGAAAAATTCACTGTTTTGGAAGACAGGTGCTAAGTTAATAATGTGACAACAAACATTTAACATTTGAAAGAAACATCGTTGTTTACTGATTGACAGAAGCATGGGTCATCGGATTGAAAAACTAAATAATGTACAATTATTTTTCGTCATTATTTTCTTTCGTTCATATTGGTGTGACGAGTTTCTTACAATGAAAGAAAGAAGTCCGGTAACAGTATTCAATGTTGACTACCTCGACCCAGTTAAATTTCCCTGTCATGGTGCGTCTAACGTAGTTCAAAACTGGTTACACGAAAATACTGTTTTGTTTATTGACCATGTTTCAGTGAGTGATCAGTTCGAAAATACTTTATTCCTTTTTGCAAACTATACTCTTCTCATTAAATCTGCATCTTTTTGCCATGAAGGGAGATACCATTGTGTGCGTGACCTCGATACGGATATGCAATACGAGCTTAAATTGCAAGGTTCGTAAATCTTGTTATTACATCATCTTTTAAATTTCTGCCTCTCACTATACATGGAAAAGGAGTTTACACGAGCCATTATGATCCATAGTGTTCCATTTGTATAATTTACAACATGTTCTAGTTTGCAGAACGTACTAGACTACATCAGCAAGAGGGGCATATAGTGTTACTTTAAGATGTGTTACAACTCGGTGAGCTCTTATTTGTAAATGTACGCTTAAAAGCACCTCTCCAAACGTGAAGACGTCATTACAATAGTATAAATCTTGTTCTTTAGGCCGACGAATTTTCTCGCCAACTGAACTATCATGTTATTGGTTGGGAAGCTAAAATGAGACTATCAACAATTTTCCTGTTCGTTTTGTACTCACTTCCAGAAAAGAGTTTTAAATACAAAGACCAGATAGATGTTATAATCGACTATGGTTCAAGGGCAAGATGAGGATACAAAATTCTCTTACAAAGATCTTCCCTTTTTTTAAACCAAAGGGATAGAAATCAATAAAATAAAAACCCGTTCAATTGGAAAGAAATTTCTAATATTCACTAAAAATTCAAACAATGGACATATTAAAGGAAGAAATATTGTCGGTATTGATCAATCATCCTAAATTGTATCCTTTCTAAAAATGAAATCAAATCCAGAGAAGAAAATGGCGCAAAGCGGTGACCTTTTCATAAAGCAATTTACTGTATGCTGATCTTGAACACATACGAGATTATTTAAATTTTGAAAATAGTGAAGGGAACATAGAAACCTTTTTACACGTGCGACAAAAAGGACTTTTCATAGCATGTTTTTCATGTAAAATTGTAACCACTTGCATATGAATCCATTTTGTGAAACAAGTAAGTAACTAGTGTATAGTAAATAATTATATAGTCGAAACTCAAACAGCAGAGCCGCAAACACTTCAGATACTGATCCAGCCAATATGACAGATGGTCACAAGCACCACATAAGGTGCTTCTTACCTTTGAAAAATCTGACAATTAATCCAAAATGTGCTAACCCTTCCTTCAGATGTTAAAATCAGTTGCGGTATGATGAGAATCTGTCATGAGAAGGATTGCTAGCCTACGTGCATTTTCCCACTGTAGATCGAATAGAAAGTTTTACAAAATTGTTTTGAAATTCATAGAATAAGCTAAAGAAACCTGTAGACTTTCTAATTGAAATTTTATATCCAAATATATTTACCCATTGCAATTTTCTGTAGTATTTTTTGAGATTCTTTATGTAATCTGCAAGGAATCTCTAAAGAATCTTTATAACGGCTTCACATTGTTATTCAAAGAATGTTGATAATATTTGAAAATTTGAAACATTTGCTAGAAGTATACTGATACATAAAGTTTTTTCTGTCTTTAAAGGAATCTTTAGAAATTCTGTAAATAAATGTTTTTATGTATAATTCTGTTTTTATGTATACATTTGTACAAATTTTCTTAAGGGAATCTAATCACATACTCCGTAATAACTTTTTGATATCATTCTTGGGTAAAAGATTAAACTAGAGCCATCATTAAGTAATTTTCAGCTTTATTGTCTAGTGGAGAGGTTATAGTGTCTTTTTAGTGAAAAAAAAAAAAAAAACGTTGCACCTAATAGTGCTCCCTTACCTTTATTCACTTCACTGCTAAGAAGAGGCCTTATGGAAATTGCGATTTATATCGGATCAAATCAACTGCGTTATTATATATCATTTGGCTATTTCGACTTGTCTATTGTAAATTTCGTTGACATGTTCATTACGGCCGCTATAAAACTGCGTTCATTTGTGGACACAACTACTTTTAAGTTCTATCTATACCTCGGATAAAAATGATCAAGGTATCATCATTCAAAAGTTATGGTTGTGTCAAAAAAGTAACTTATTTTAATTCTATGTTGTATTGAATAATAAACTGTTATTTAGCTCGTTTGTACAGAAATCCCTTGAAACTATTAAAATATAAGTACTTTTTTTAAGTTTGGTAATTGACCACGTTTAGAACAACAACAACACCAACATTCACCCACCATTTTACGATATAACGCTCGTTCTAACATCAGTTTAAGGGTCAGTCTGCCGATCAAAACAAGGAATCTGCGTCATTTGCTTGAAAATTGTCAAAAGTAAAAAAGGAGAAGATTAAGTTAAAGATGTTGAAAATTGTGAATTACTCCCGTACTAAACTAATCTCTAGAAAATGGATTTTGTTTTTTCTTCGTGTTCAGTTTTTGTTGTTTAGATCATTCGAAGATGTAAATTTACAGATACAAGCACGTTCAACTTCTCCCTTCATATAGCAATTATAAAAATATCGAAAAGATAGGAAACCTGTTGCTTTGAAGTTAAAAGTTTGGGCCCGTCGGTAAGATGAATAATAATACTTTCCACTAGTCTTAAGATTTAAGTAAATGTAGCAAGGAACTAAGCTGTTTAAATAAAAATACTTAATGATGACAGCGTTAACGTCCTTGACGAAGGAGTACTAACCACACGATAAGGGCCGACCCCCCACCCCCAGCAGAAACCACTTCTTTGGCATATGTTTTTGGGAAATCTTGTACTTTCTTAAACAACGCAGGCTTTTGGGGTACAAAACGTGTCTGTCCCATAGGTCTGTCCCATAGGAAAACATTCCTTTCGTTACGCCTTTGAGTCTTGACAACATAATTTCAAAGTAGAATAAGATATCTAAACTTTGAAAGGACGTGTCCCCTTAACTTTAATTTAAGTTACGTCTTGCAAGCTTGAATGGAAATTTATTGGATCAAATAAACTTACCACGCTGAAATAGATTATGAGTCCCTTAAAACTATTTATATATTTTTTACAAGGTTTGATGGACACTTGAAGAAAATTTTAGAATTCTAAGAAAAATTTTGCATCTTCCAGGAAATCTTGCCAACAAAAAATTCAAGCATTTTCTGGTGGGGTCTATCGAATGAATATTTACGTAACTTTGCTATGAGAAACAGTTTCTCTGCAAAAAGAGGAAATATGATGATTTCTTCCATATGCCGTTGAAATTCTTACCAAATTACGCTTTCTAAATACGCAAAAGTTACTTTTGTTTCAAAGGGGAAAAAGGTGAGAACACGTACATAGTCAGGGACAACGTTATACTACAGAATCTGAAGTAAAAAAAAAAAAAAAAAAAAAAAAAAAAAAAAAACCTTTTTTTGCAGACAAGCTTGTGAACAGTGCGCTTTGTTGATCAAAATCTAGATAACTACGAATGAAACGTCAAGAGACGATACAAAGACCAACTGCTGTTAAAGAACCAAAAGCAACGAAGAATCACATGGACAACTTCGTTACGCAAGGGATCAAGAAAGCAACCGTGAAGAGTGCGGTTTTAAAAAAATTTCACTTTAAAAATCATGAATATATAACGACGGCATTCCAACATTAATACAACACGCCTAAAATGATCCGTGACTTAGTCTAATTGGTATATTGCAAATTTTTCTGTGTGGTCCATAAGAAGACTTTTATAAGGGACAAATCTACTAAACGGGCTTTGCAATGTCCATTCACGGTTCCTCTAACTGTTTAAAAAATAATATCAGAGACGACTTTTGTTTGGCCATCCCCCCGTAGGCAGACGTCTGTTTGTTAACAAGGCAACATACTTCAGGAATACCAAACAGACAGAAAATTCCCGAGTTAAGTCATCGTAGTAACTTGAATCCACTTCGTCTTCAAAAGAATTAACTTATGGTAGAACGAGTTGCAATTAATGCACGAAACGGCATTGTTAACCTTTCAATGATAATAATTCTATACGTTGTGAATATGCGCGCTTTTTCACCTAATCACAACATATACCAGACATACCAAAGCAGTTAGTTAGATGGGATTTAACGACACACCAACACGACTGTGTTATATAGTGTCATCTAGAAAAGAAAAAGGTGC
>WURT03649839.1:0-19142 GCA_009936505.3 Holothuria glaberrima
GGAATTTTTAATCCAAGGCCCAAGATGAACCATAGGGTCCATTCTGTGAAATATTGCAAAGTGGTTTACTTTTTCTCCAGGTAATGTTATGTTAATATCAATGATGCTTGGTTAGTGATCTGTTTATGGTATTCTGAATGTTTTGGCCCAAGGTCCCATAGGGGCCCTATGGCCCATTTTATGAAAATCTGCAAAATGCTTCAACTACAGATTCTTTTGTACATTGTTGATGGTTTGTCATTATGGTTCTCAGTTAGTGGTACCTTCAGGGTGTACAAAATGTTTTGGGTCCAAGGCCCAAGATGAGCCTCAGGGCCCAATCTTTGATATTTTGGAAAATGGTAAACCCCTCTTCCATTTAATGTTTTACAGAGTTGACTTCCTGTGATAATGGTGCTTGGCTAGTGATTTGTTAATTTTTTTCTGGAAGTTTTGGTCCAAGGCCCCATGTCCTAAGTCATTTGAGGTCATTTAAAGTTATATGACACTTGTGCTAGTAAATACAAGAACCCAGAGACCCTTGGTTGAAGGTATGAGCTTCTGCACCATTGGTGCTCTAGGTTTTGGATTTGGTTTGTTGGTGTTGGGGGCGGCTGTTGGTGGTGGGCACAGTGGTGGTTTCTGTTTCTCGGTGATGGGAGGAACTTGTGTCTTGTTGCATCTTGTGGGTGGCTTTTTGGTGTTGTGATTGTGGTCCAGGGTTGTTGGACCGGTGGTTGTGGACATCGTGAAGGGTTGTGTTAAAGGAGAGGTTTTTCCGTTTTTGTGTTGACTGTTGGTCTGTGCCATTTTTTGTACGAAGAAAGAAAACTTAGGAATATGCCCAAGTCAGATGGTCCAGTGTGATTCAGCAATGATTAGAGTGTTGTAAATTTCTTTTGGCACTTCACTCTCTGTGTGGCATCTGCAACCTCCATTATAACCCCTTCCCTGAAACACCTCTTGCCCAGAATGGTGTGTTGGATGTGCCCAGCACTCAAAAAAATCCTGGGTGCATGTTCCTGTACTCTAGATTTCACCCTTAGGTCCATTATTGCAAAATGAGCATAAAAAGTTGTTACAACCTTATCCAGCTCATTTGTGAAATAGGTTTGAGTTGTTCTGGAGTTTTAAAGAAAGTATCAACTGAGCTTGTCCGATGTATCTCTCGAGTCTGCAGTACATGTTCTACAAATTGGTAAGGATGATGTACGGTATATATGCTGTGCTGAATGGCACACATTCACCGTAGTGCAGTAAAGACCAAGTACTACTCTTCAGCTCTGCACATGAAGACAAGGCTCTTTCGCTTTAATACCTTACTACAACAGTTCACTAACTTTTATAGTGTTTTACAATTTTGGTCTTTTGGTCTATTTTAAATTTTAGCTAGCCATTGTATAGTCAGGTAGGTATACTGTATAGGGGCTTAAGCCCCTGAACTTTTTGTGCTGTTGGCATTTTGGGCTGCCTTAATTTAGATGATGGGCTTTTATTTTCTTGAACATATTGGACTACTTGGATGATTAACCCCCCCTCCCATGATGATTAGTTCCCCCCCCCCACTTCAAAATCAGCTCTGCAGTCTGTGATAGTTGAAAAGCTCTCATTAAAAATATGGTTGATGATGTGTAAACTGCATGTCCATTTGAAAATAGCTGTAAGAAAGGACCAAGACTACTGCACACTTAACAGAAAAGAATGTGTGTACATTTTACCCCAAGCATTTAAAAATTAAAAGCACTCTTTAATTTAAACCATAAGAACATTGGGGACATCCTTAAATAATGTAGTATAAGGATTTATGTCCTAATAGGAAGTCACAAGCTGTACTGAGTGTAAGACATTAAGGGTAAAACATTACATCCTTGAGAATACAGGTTATGTGGAGGAAATGTGGTTTTACATTACTATTGAAAACACAAAGGTTTTTGTTGTGTAGCTAAAGGTAAGAAGGCTTTCCAGGAATTTAGGCATACTGCAGCGATGACCTAGTATCCTGGGTTACTTTGGCGTTTCCCATACTAGGTCAGCAATTTATATGCCACTTGCAAAATTGGTTTGCCACATCTTCAAAAATTTTGACTGGTCAGTCTTCAACTTTCTCAAATTCTCATATACACCTGCGAAATTGATCTCTACAGATCATTTATATGTTCAAGTCTAGGAATACTTGCACTTAGGGTTCAAAAAATGTCCAAAAAGTTTTATTTATTCAAGCAGTCCTGTTTTGTTTTTTGAGCATTCAGCCTAACATTGCTGTTCAATCGTGACATAGTCCATAGCAATGGTTATGTCCATACACATGTATATGTGTATGTAGCAACAATCACTACAGACATGCATGTTACTCTCTCAGTGAAATGCAGGACAATTGAAAGACTTTGATCCTGAATAGCCTAGTCCTAGTTCAGGGAACAAAAGAACAAAATAAGTGTACGTAGGCTAGATGCCTAAGTAGCTTAGGCTAGGCATGTGCTGTTGGGAGGCAGCAGGCAGTGATAGTATGTCTTGGATGTTCAAGTGCAGTATATCTATCCTGTTTTGTTTTAATACAGCTTTTCACTTTACACGTAAATATTGAAGTTTTAATTCTTTTCCTTGTGTATAAGTAAAGTTTTTAATAACATCAAAGAAGATTTCCTTTTAAGGTTACATACTACACTTAATGTATGGTAACCCATAATTGTAGTGGGAGTTTAATGCTCTTCCTGTTTGCTGTTGTAATATGATCTAGCCAGTATTGTTGATGTCAAAGTGATGATATGTCAGAATTATCGGAAATGAAGTTTTTATTACTACAACAATGATGTATGTATATACATTGCTTTGAATACAATATAGCTCCAAGAATTTAGTTATATAGGAAGAACACTAGTACTGTTGGGCCATTTAATTATTGAAGCGACATAAACAATTGGGAATTGAAACTGTGGTTTTGAAACAGGACAACATGCAGGAAATGTTGTGTATAAAGTAACACTGAAGGAATGATGTATCAGCAGTCTTGAATCAATTTATGTAGTATGTTCTAGTTTTTGGTCAGTGTAAAACTGTTGCAAAATTTGTGCAGTGAGTCACTGTGTAGTGCTTTCTACAGTGTTGCATCATTTTTCATAACTAGTCATGGCCATACAAGACAATTTCTACAGGCTGAACCCTTTTTGCTGGAGAAAAACCTTTATTACTCAAGAAGATTGCCTGATTTTTTCCCAAAAATACAGTATACCTGAGAAATGGGTTTCCGCCAGTCCCCAGGCTAATATGTCAAAGTAATTAAGAACACTGTGTAGGAGTAGTAAATGGCATGGAAAGTTCTTTATATTAAAGGTAAGCTTAAAAGTCATTGATAGATTTGTGTGTTTTTGAAAGTATACTTAAAATTCAGAACTCAGAAGGCATGACTCCAGGACAAATGAGAATTGCAACTGTAATGTAGATTTAGTAATAATGCAGATTGGAAATTGGTAATTTAAGTGACCCTATTGAGTAATTGAGTATTGATCTTTTGCTAATCATAAATAAATATGTTTATTGTGTATGCATGAGTTCCAGCATCTTTTACTTTCTTGTTTGACCTTTGCATCCAAGCTTGTAAAGATATCAACTTTTGATGTTTTGCACAATACAGGTTCTACTGGTTCATCAACGTGGGTTCTGGAATTGCATTCTCAGCGGTTGTTTACATACAACAGGAGATCAGTTTCTTCTGGGGTTTCCTGATTCCAGCAATATCCATCTTCATTGCCAATGGTTTACTCCTTCTTCAAAGAAAGAAATACATAAACCATCCTCCAGAGGGTAAATAATTAGGCGCCATGTCGAAACTTAAAGCTGCAGCTGCCTCAGCCTAGCTGCAGGGGCTGCAGGAGCTGCAGTCATGTTTTGTTCTACACACATTACAATAGTTTGATTAAAGCAGTTCTGTTATTGTTGTGGGTATCAAAACAAAGCATGGCTGCAGCTGCTGCAGCTTAGATGAGGCAGCTGCAGCTTCAATATGTTGACATGATGCCTTTAATAGTGCAACATGTGGCTGCATTCTTTATTTAGTTAGTATCAAGGGTTTGTTTCAAAATGTCCAAAATTGCCCAAAACTACTGGGGTGAAACTTGGGGTCCACAAACCTTGATTGTGATATTTTATAATATTTCCAAATGCAGTTATGATCTGAAAAGGACAAAACACTGAATGTTACCAAGTGCTCAAATTTTAAGCTGACTTTTACATCAAAGTGTGGGTGTCTCTGGCCCAAACTAGAAGATTCAGAATTAATGTTTTTCACTTGAGTGGTGATATTTCATATCCAAAAGACAGAGGGTTCTATTATTTTAGAAGGTCCTTCAAATTAATAGTGTTTAATGTTTCATTATAAAATTTAATTTGAATACTAGTATTTCAGTGTTTGAAATTCCATGGTGTAAAAATTAACATGAAACCTTTGTGTGGCTGCATGCAGTCACCTTAAAGTTTTATGTCTGGGTATTTTGGAGTTAAAGTTAACCTTAGGCAGGGATGGTAAATGTTTCAATTAAAATGAGAGATTTCTGTTTAAATTCAACTCAGAGTTATCCAGTTCTCAATGTCTTTTGAAACATTTGCCATATATTTCAGTTTAGATGTTTCAACATGCCTTTTGCTAAGAAAGCAAAATAAAATTCCTGATTTCTCTCATTATGGCAATTTGATATATCTCTTCAATATGCAGGGATATGTGATGGCTTTATCCTACAACTCTACATGATTTGCCAAAATTGTGCAATTAATATCATGATTGGGGATCATTTTCTTCTTCTTTCACTAACAAAGCTTGTCATCATGTTTTAGAAATAACTAAAGTTGAGTTTTTGTTCACATACACCTTATATCGGTTTTGTTCTCTCTGTTAGATGGTAAAGCCACCAATTATTTACTTACAGTACGTCAATTTGCCTACTATATACGTACACTAATAACATGCCTGCACATAAAGGCAAACAATGGTACCAGCTACAAAGATGTCTATGATTGTTTATATATTACACAAGCATGTACCATACTATGCAACAAGCTATCTGCAAGACTTGATAAATTATTTATTTCTTTGAGTGGAAATGCTGGTTTCTAGCTATTATACAAAGAGTAAACTTTTGTGTATTGAACAGTTAGGTAGCTGTAGTTTTCTTAATGATTTATCTCTTCAATCACAAAAGATACATTTGGGTATTTGAGAGTATTTTCAGGGGACTGCAAATTAGTCTTTTGTCGATTGTCATGTGTAGTATCTAATCTCTTTAAATAGGGTCACACATGACACACTCAAAGCAAAGTTGTAGGGTAGGTTTATTTACATCCTGTCCCCTTGAGAGATTTTTGTATTTTGCCTTGGTTGCTAGGGCTTTTGAAAGAAAAGTATCCATGCTTTTCTGCCCCCTCTAAGTCTGGAGTAAAGCCCTCGGTCATAGTCTGTAATCAAGCCTCAAGTCTGCACTAAAGCCTTATATAACAGACTCTGATGTGAAAACATGAAGGATTAGGGGTTGTCTGTTAAGTCGGATGCTTTGGCCGAGTGGATAAAAGCAGTGGCATTTGAAGCGATAAAGCTTAGCAAGCGGGAGGTTTGGGATTTGATACCAGACGGAGTCAAAGTAAGGTGGGGTTTATCATCCAAGAGAAATCTAAGGTTTTTCCATCTGAACTGACCTTTGAAAAGAAACCAAATTTGATATAAATTGTTGAGTTGGCTGCCACCCGAAGTGAAGTTGTAATTCATGAGCCATAGGCTTCCTCCATGTTGATGGTTGCTTAGCATTGTAAAACAACTGCCCTTCAAGGCCTTGAGTTAATTATTAAGTCTCATCTTCTCATGTCTGTTTTGAGTCACAGCTTGATTTTGGAACATTTTCAAGATTTGGCCTGCAGTGGGATGTAGCGTGTATAGACATGTTCACAAAAGTGTAGAGAAAACTTGAAGTTATGATTGAACACTTTAAATAAACATTTTGTACCAAAAGTATGTACAGAAAACAAGATACAGGTAAAGTGTACTTTAATAATTATACATACACCCTAAAATCTATTCATTTGCAGCCTTTAAGTAGGCCTGACATAATTGAGAAAGTGGACCAGGGAGAGGAGCCAAGACATCCCCAATTTGATGTGACTTTGTGCTATAAGAAACAGCCTGCCATTCCATACCCCATAACAATAGTCAAAAAATCATGCTATCTCTTAGATGGAAAATTCTGTTTAACTCCATGCAAGATGACCATCGATTTAGAGATGGAAACTATAGGCTTATACTTCCAAACATAAGGCTGTTGTACGAAATGGGGGAAGGTTCATGTGAGTTTATATGACTCAGAGCAGGGGTTCTGCCAGAAACTCAAAAAAAGGGGGGGGGAATTTATTACTGCTAAACCTTGATTCCAAATTGATTCTGTCCATGGCCAAAGTTACAAGTGGTTTTAGGGGGACAAAAGCTCACTTCAATGCCCTGTAAGGTGCAATTTGAAGAGTTTTTAAGGCCATTTATTTATTTAAGTTCAAACATTGCTGCAAAAGTGCTCTCTTCTGAAATAAGAAACCAAGATATTGACAATTTAATATATTTTTATGGAAATTTAAAGGGGGATTTTACCCCCCCCAGTTATGGAAAGAGGAATTTTATCACTCTTTTTCCCCTTCCCCTTGACAGAAACCCTAACTCTTGTGTAATTTAACATATTTGCCCAGTCGTCAATCATCTCTGGACTATGAGAGATACACCATCAGCGGAAATCTGTTCTCAGTATTGGGGGAGACATGACCCCATTTTCAAATATTTACTGTGTGGAAAATCAAAGTCAATGGGTGATTTCTCAAGTATGGGGGAACATGTCCCCCCCCCCTCTAGGGATTGCTGCCTATGGATATAACCCATCTGTGACTTTGATCTGTTGTGATGTAAATATGTGGTATTTGCCTTCTCAGATCTTTCTCAGACACTGCATATTCTTTCTTACATTTGCAGGTAGTGCACTTACTAATATTGTGAAGGTCACAGCAGCAGGGGCTTGTGGTTGTTGTCAAAAGAGAGAAAATATAGAATCTGTGAACATTCAGAGTCGATTTGATTATGCAAAAGAGTCAAATGGTGGCAAGTACCCTGATTGTGATGTTGAGAGCACCAAGAGTATCCTTCGAATCCTTCCAATATTTGCTTGCTTTGTGCTTTACTGGACAATATACAACCAGGTATGTGAACAGAATTTATAGGGAGGTTTCCAGAGTGCAAAAGTCAACTAACACAACCTCCTTCTGGAAGACAAACAAACATGCGAACGTGCGGTCATGTACTTAAGCAGTGTGGTGCATGGGGCAATGTCCTCCAGAACAACTAGCGTGTCTGCGGAATTTGACCCTTTGACCTTTGGTGCAAGCTCCCTATATCCTCAGATATCTATACCTATCAGTTGTGTGAGTTTCATTGTGAAGCTCACAATTTGTGGTATTATTTCTAAGTCAAATCTTCAAAATCTACTCACAGTTTTAACAGTGTTAGAACCTTTCACTTGTGCCTGTAGCATTGTAAATTTCCAATTTTCCTCACTTTCTAACAATCAAAATTTATGCATATTATTTCACTTTGAGTGAAAATCATTTGAACCTCTTTAAAACTTATAGCATTTTAAAAGTATGTGTGTGCCTTTAAAGTGAGGAGTTCTTGGTAAATTTAAAATGCTTGAACTATCCCTCTATTGAATGAATATAGGCACTGGCCCCACCACCTCAAAGGTAGTGTGGGGTATAAATTAGCTTTCACATCTCATGATCAGATCTATGTCTGTTAAGATATGGCTTTGATTTCATACAGTTCACAGTGCAGGTAGGAAGGATTAACATTTGCTTGACTTTAACAGATTTCCCATTATGTAACCTGCTCGTATGTAAAGAATGAATGTATCAGGTGTCTTTGCATGATGTGCTTCAGTATCCCCCTAAAAGTAATAAGATGTAATGAAGCAAGGAATGAAGTTTTTTTAAAACAAATTTTTGAAAGGTCACAGTAGCTTCCTTAGATGCCAAGAGGCTCATTTTTTTTCTTTTTTTAGTGTTTATCTCTGTACATTTGGGGGAAACCAAGTTAGCCTAACAAGTTGTAAATCCTCAGGTCTGAGGTAGTGTCTCCAATTACATATCTTTTTAGATTGGTAGGTGTTTAATAGTGGATTTCTAAATTTAATACTGAAGTTAGGACTAAGTAACAGTATAACATTCTTTTAGGATGGCTGTTCCAGCAGGGGAATTCCACAACATGGAAGGTACAGAAGATACATGGTTCCCTAGAATAAAGAACCACTAGACAGGAAATCTGCTTAGGGTTAGGATTAGGGATAGGTATATGGAATTAGAGTTAGGATGAGAATATAACTTTCAAAGGGTAGGATAAGGTTCAAGGCCAGGACCAGGGTTGGTTGTTAAAGAGTTAGGATCTTTGGTCTACTGAACTTTAATAATGGATGCTGCTCCTTCCAGCTGGCAAGATCATTTGTTGGTTGTGAACAAAACATTATATATGTATTTATGAATTTGTGTAATGGTGTCGGAAGGTGATGTCATGAGTTGTTCACTCATAATGTTGCTTTATGTCTGCACCAGCTCCTGGTTCCAGCTAAGCTAGGAAAAACTCTTAGCTACTTTTAAAATTTTGTCCTTTATCATATTATGAATACGGCAGGTACCTTTGATTAAGTCTTGTGCAGTAGTGTGACTGAATTCTTCCTTAAAGCTTACCACAAAAACAACCATGACTATGGAGATTTCATAATTTTTTTGCTTGGGTAACTCAGATATTTCAAATAAGCTAAGTTTCTTCTGATAAATAGCATTGGTTGTATACTAACAACACCACATTTAATGAGCATGTAGGTTACTGGTTTCAGCTTTAATACAACAGCATATGGCTGTATACTGACAGTGTCACATTATGTGTGCAAAGGTTATTAGTTCCTGCTGGTAATATGGTAATTCACTGACAAAACTGCATCATTGATATATAGGCTAACTATGGTTTCCTTTACTAACAGAAGTGGTTGTTCCTGACATCAGTGCCTTACAGTAAATTAATATAAATGGCCCTTTTGCCATTTTTTTATTCTATCACAAGTTTTTTTCTAGTGCTGGCCTCTATGATTCTCCAACACTAGCAGGCAGGTTTTCATCTCAGCCATTGAGGAGGCAGTTGTATAAGCCTATTGGTAAATTAATACTATTGTTAATAGCCTTCCACAAATTGTTGTGAATGGGGTATATGTTTTTGTGTAAGTTATGACAGCATTGAGTCACAGCTGTAGAGGGTCTAATTTTACAAACTCGGGTATAGATATTTAATCCCTGCTACTTTTGACCAAAATGGGCGACTTAATTGGTATTCCTTATGGCGGAGAAGTTAGTAACTTGATATGACCGGTATTGAACTGAAATGTAATGGTTGTGTACTGGAGATATTATGTATATGTGGGCTATTAGTTTCAGTTGGCAATAGCATTCATCAGTGCTCACCAATTTGAAGGAAGTTTCACCCCTAACTTATATTCCTATCAACAATGTGCTGGTGGCATTCTTTTATTAAATCATTAAGTTATACTGCAGAAAACCAGAAGAAAAGTAACCATTATAATTGCCATTTGAGGTATCAGTTAATTGTATGTACTCCAAGTTATGCATACTGTAAATAGAAATCTGTATTAAGTGTAAATATTTCAGTTCTCTTCTGTCCTCTCAATCACGTTGGTATTAAATTTCAAATTTCCCTACATGGCAATTGTAAATTTGGAACATTGTTTTGCTCAGGTATATGTCAATCCTTAATTTATCTTCAACAACTAGCATATGCCAGACAGCGAAAGTTCATTCAGCATGTGGTTTGTAAATATTGTTACACACGTAATAGGTATAAAAGCAAACAAAGTGCGTTTGCTGGGTGTATAAAATTTGCATGGTACAAGATTTACAATTTGACACTTTTTGTGTATTTATTGACATCAAAGAATGGGTGGATTATTCATTGCTGGTTGATAGAGGTGAGTGGGCACTTAATATTATTTATTGCTGTGAAGCTGTATAAAATGATCAGTCTAACTGAAACCAATGTGAGGGTAGATATATTAGGTACTATTTTCCTAGTGTAGGAATAAAGTATGCAACGGATAACAATTTGTGGCTGAAGAAAAGATCTGAAACATCGTGGGATGTAGAAGTATGTACACACAAAGTAATAGAATATTCATGAAATGAACAGTGTTTTGATATATAGTAACTTTTATTGTCATAATAATGTAATCACATGAGGAAAAATTTGCCTTTGCTGAAATCAGTCATAGCTACTGCAGTTTGTAGGGGAAAACTGCTGTTGTCAATCAAAGCACCCGACTACTGGTTTATTACTTCAATTAGGTGCTCCAATGAGCAGCAGCTTTGTTAAAGGTTTTGATGACCGTTCTCAAACAACAGTAGCCCAGCACTGAGGTGTGTAGAGTTCAATTAACAACACATTCTGAGGCTGAAATTAGTACTAGTAAAAAGGGATCAAATTACTCGTGGTCATTGAAGGTTAGATCACCTTTCAGTCTAATCTGAGATAAACTGCCATCAAATGTTACTATTTAGGGCTCTTAATAAATGCTTAAATGAACACCTAATTGGTATTGATAACAACTCTTGACAAGTTCTAGCATAGGAAGATTTTGCAAAATGCAACTTTTTATGGCCTAGTCTTGAAGGAAGTTAGGGAAAGTTGTGAACTTTGTGCTTTGGAAACTTGTTAAAAAAGTAGTGAATCAATTTTTGGGAGTTTTCTGTGAACTTATTCAACACTGAGCCATCCTATTAGCAGAAGCGTGTGTTTGTTCCTGAACATTTTGAAATGGTGCAGTGTACACAACATTTAAGTCCTCATATTAAGTGAGGGTGTATTGTGGTAAAAATACTTTGGGAAGTGTTTGGCCAAATTTGAAAAATTTCAGTACTAAAGTGTTATCGTCTCTGAACTTCTGTTTGCAGATGTCCTCAACATATTTCTTGCAAGGAGAGCGTCTCCGTCTGAAGTACAATGATTTTACAATACCAGTGGCTGTTCTGAACTTATTCAACAGTGCTATCATTTTAATGTTAATACCCATTGTTGACCGTTTTCTGTATCCTAAACTGGAACAATGGGGGATTAACTTCACACAGCTGAGGAGAATAGGTGAGTTTGGTGTCTCTGTCAATTTCTTTGCACTTAAATGTCTTCAATATGTTTTATACTAAAGTGTTGTAAATGCTAATAGGAAAAGAATGTACATTAGGATTGCATTATGGTATTCAGTATCTGAAACAATGGCGGAACTAGGGAATTTGGGCAGAGGGCGTGAGAATGGCCTGTAGGGGCACCTTAAAGTAGGTAGATACCCTATGCCTCAACAGGATCTAACTCATGCCTTTGTAACATTTTTGGGGCTTGACCCACTGTCACGGGTTGTTACAAGCTTCCGTACCATGGAGAGCTTTACTTACTGCATGTTACTTTTGTTAAGGTAACTACATACTGAAAGGGGAAACTTTGCTATTGTTGCCAAGGAAACAGGGGAACTTAAGAATGGAAAGAAAGTAGTAAAGAATAGAAAGGTGACGGAAAGCTGGAATGAGAGAGAAGCTGGAAGAGAAGAGTGGGAAAGACGGGTGTTGTTAAAAAAAGAAAGGGGTAGGTGTAGAGCTGGAAGCAAAAGGGGTGCATTGTGTGTATCCTGGAGTGGGCACATCTGTTTGGAAGTGAAAATTAGATTGAACAGATAGTGAGACCACAGGCTTCGGAAAAGGAGGACAGACTATCGTAAGTGAACAGAGAGTAAGGGATTTGGGGTGAGAAAGAAACTGTTGGCGATTTTTGGTTTTCTAAGGCAGTGCTTGAGTGTACGAAAAGCTGGTGACTGGATTATACTATATCGTTCTATGTGCTAAGTGTCCATCCTATCTGTGAATATCGATACAACGAAGGAATAATGGTTGTTGGAAATGGAGAAAGTATGTTCGGGACCCGCGTGACACCCACCTCCTAGATCACAGAAGATGACCCTTCACATTAGAATACAGTACAAATAATGTTGGCTGTTTGGGCATTTTGTTATCTTGGCCTGCATTAACTCCTTTAAATCATGTTATTTGGAAGCAATACCAATAATGGTGCAAGATTAAAGAACAGTAAAAACCTTAAAAGGTCTCTGACAGGCAATTTGAGTCTGTGGGGGGGGGGGGCGACGAACACCCCTGACTATATGGATGCTCTGCCACTGATCTGAAACAGGTATACATTCAACCATTAGTGTAGATTAGTGTCTAACAGAGATGTAGTCGAGTCCCTCTTTTCTCGGCAAGTCAATTCAACTGCTGCTCTTTCAGCAACTTGAGTCAGGTCATCGACTCGAGTCTCTGTATTATTTCAATAGGGGAAAATTCTCCAGAAATTTTCAAGTCACCTCAAGTCAGAGGGTTGTGACTCGAGTCGCGACTTGATTTCATGTCTGGTGTCTAATACAATTTGCCTCTTGAATACATGCCTTAGCAATACCAATGTATATATGTGATGATAATACTTTCAGGAACTGGAATGATTCTTGCTACCTTGTCTGTAACCATAGCAGCAATTGTTGAAATACAACGCAAGAATATCATGAGGGATGGACAATACCTTCAGCAGAACCTCTCAACTGAAGTTTTCAATGCATCAGACCTATCTGTTATGGTTCAAATACCTCAGTTTGCATTGATAGGGGCCAGTGAGGTATTTGCCAGTATTACAGGTATGTATCTTGACAACACCCATGTCTACCTTTTATAAGAGCTAGTTGTATCATGACAAGTATAAAATGTGATCTGAGATCTTTTAGGGCTTCACCATACTTTAGTGACACATTAAAGTGTACCTAAAGTCTAATAATTTAGAAGTATTTGTTAATACAAAACATGAAAAATGCATCTTAATGGTCCAACTCCCATCTTCGCAGGACATTCCTGAGCTGAGCTATGAAATGTTGAAGATTATTCACCCAATTTCAAATGGTAGATTGTGTAATAATTCGTGATGTCATCCTTGTACTACTAAAATTACTGTCTTTGTTTTTCTTTGTTTTTTCGAAAAAAACTGATCTTTGTGCCAAAGTGTGATCATTGCATGTTTTACCATTAAAAGGTAACTTGGCTATGTTACTAGTCTCTTTACAATATGATATGCAAGGAAACAGTAAGTGTTTTAAGGTCATATGAACATAATAATTTCAAAAGGAAACAAAAGCAGGTAATGTGCAGGACTTGTGATAGCCAGTATCGCATTGCAGT
The DNA here is from genome assembly GCA_009936505.3 of Holothuria glaberrima. NCBI lineage: Eukaryota > Metazoa > Echinodermata > Holothuroidea > Aspidochirotida > Holothuriidae > Holothuria > Holothuria glaberrima. The sequence goes on from WURT03649839.1 coordinate 13,315, forward strand.
TGCTACACGAAAGCAGTTTCTTACAATGGATCGCGTGTTTGTGATGCAAATATTTGACAACAACATTGAAGGTTTTAATTTACTTTTTAATGTGTACAAACCACCCGTGTTTGAAAAATGGGAACTTAATAATTTGTTGAAATTTATGCAAACGTATTTTGAACCATAGATAAACAATTTTAAACACCTTCCACAAGCAAAATTTGGGTCATTGAATTTGTTTCATTTTGTTACCGTATGTACAGTGTATATTTTTTCAGACAATAAACTACGTTTACATAATTTTTTTGTACTTCACAAGTGTTCATGTGCAAGCTATGAATTCGGAGTGCTGATGCTGAAAATGAAACACCTGTGCTTTCAATCTAGAGATGTTTAATTTATTAACCCACAATACTTATATTATAAAATTAACTATGTCCACAATGTACACTAATGCATGCCACATTGTCATAACAAGAAAAATAGGCTACACAGGTAGTCCTTTACACTCACACATAAAGAATGCAGAACTTGCTTAGAGACAACTTTCAATCAAGATTTCAATTGTATCAACTGAAAATGGTTTGAAAGGTGATTTAAACTCTTGGTATTTCATTAGTGATGGTTTATTGCATCTGTGATCATGTACACAACTTTTCGGAGTCCCCAAATGAGACTATTTTAGTCCCGAAATTTACGGTTTGATCACACATTTTAACTACTGCACTCTGTATAAATAACATCACTATTAATTTCAAGAGCAAGAGCCTTTGTTGGAACTACTAAAAAAAAAAAAAATTATGTGGGTGAAAGCACCAAAAATATTTGGGTTGCACATGTAAAACACTCTCAAATAACAATCTGTGACATCATCACAACATTTACTCCAACCTTGGGGGGGGTGCACTCACTTAAGTGTGTGTTTCAGATCTCTGGTCTATATCCACTTACCTGGTACTTTCACTATTGTTGGTACCAAATATCTAATAATAAAAAAATAATAATAATAACAGATTTTCCTTGCAAGACACTTTTCTTCAGAGTGGCATTACACTTTGGCCATTGCCTAACGTGTTATTTATATGTATAGGTCTACACTACAAACCTAACCTAAGGCTGTATGTCTGAAGGGTTATCCCCATGATTTCCACTAGTGCACAGGAGAACAGAGCCTTCCTTATTTTTGTATTTAAACTGTTCTTTGATATTTTATCTGTTTCCTTACGTGTTACTGAGTATATAGTTTGCTTGTCAAGGGTTCTCACATTAAACTTAATATTGAAGAACATTTTCCCATGTAAAGTTAGTGTTACGAGAGAGTAGCACAAGCTCAAGATTCCATGTTGATCCAAACCCAAAGGAGCTGTTGGAACCTGATCCAACTCAAATGGTCAATCAATCACAGATGTGTCCATAGGCTACTTATGGGAATGGGCAAAAATTCAACTTGATTAGGACAATGGTCTCCTTCCCCTCTCAACATCTCAAAATATTATCAATGTATATTCACACTTCAGGGTGTAGGCCTTATAGGTTTAGTATGGACTGTGAATGTCAGTTTTATTGAAGGGGGGGTAACCTCATAGGCATATTTAGAATAATTTTTCTCCCCATGGTCCTGGCCCCTTCCCCATTAATCTTTCAGAAAATGCCAAGGCCTTGTAATGAGTGTTGCTCCTCCCATAAAATTAGTAACACTAAGGGCACCTACTGTGCTGTAGATACTAATGAGACAGCACTACTCTTATACAGTAGATATCTGGGGTTTTTTAAGGGGGTTGTCTAAAAGTGAAAGCCACTTTGGAAGACTGGTGATACTAAGGTGCTATCGATTCCATGGATGTGAAAATGGTTACGCTTTGGACTACCTTATTTTGAGAAGGACAACTAAATTTTACAATAAGGTAGTCCTTATGGACAACCATTGCTAATTCTTTAAAATCGAACACTGCAATATGGGCATGAATCTGTAATCTGTAGAAATGTACTGTGACAGAAACTGCGATACAACATTGACAAGTTGCCCTGCAAAATTGCAATTTGCATAGCGGTTTTGCTATACAATTTCTATTTCTTAGCGCGAGCCCTGGTAGTGTTAGATGTACTTGGAAGACACCACAAATTATGGCTCAATCAACTGTTTCAAATTAAGTGGATAAATTTTAACATTTTTTATCTCAGCAACAGAGTAAGCTGTGAAAGTAGAGGTTGGGTGAATGAAATTAATATTCCAACCTCTAAAATACATACTTGTGGTTCTAGACTTTAGGTTCCCTTTAAGAACTCCGGTTGTTTCCCTGGTGCTTTTTTAGCTCCCGGAACCTCACCTCCCATATAGGTAAACTTAAATCTCTCAGAAATTCAAACTGAATAGTGCTCAAGACATGGTTGACCTGGGATCTAGAACTACCAGATTATATGATAATTACCTCGAGCCCTATTGAAGATTCAGATATACAACACTATGGTTTCACATCTAGGGGCTACCCCAACTCTAACCAGTTTGCTGCTGCACCTTGCACAATCTCATTTTGAAAAGTGATCAAGGCCTCATTGGACATATCAAGAATTTTCAGATTAGGGAAAGGTGAAAGCCCCTCTCTCTCCTATTGTTCCTTTCCACTTCCTAAACAGTGTCTTTGATTCTCACGTAGGGGTCTACATGGATGAAAATATTTGGGAAGCTGGGAAGCTCCTTCCTGCCTTTTTCCAGCCATTGCAGTGTTGCTGTACAGTGCGAACAAATTGGTCACAAATGTGCCCAAAATTTAACAAATGCGACAAAATGGTTTCACCAAGGTGCCAAATGCTCCTAAAAGTTTGACTAGTTAGGTGCCTACATGACAGTACAAAATGCATGCATGCAAACACAATCATGCTCAAGCTTATGATATTTTCATGACAAGGTATATGCTGCACAAAGGGGAAGTCCCGTTTACATAGTTGGCATACATACTTATAGTTTAACAATAACCCCTTTCTGTACGTGTTTTGTGCCATATGATGTCATACCTCGCCACTTTGTTCCAACTAAACTGCTCACTGATGTGGTGTCTACTAATATTCTATTGGGGGTTTCTGTAACAATATTCCCCTCAAGGGCTTACGTGACTGAAGCAAGTCTGATACTGAAAGCAGGGGTGTATAAACATGAATTTGCAGGGGGGTGTGAACTTTTTTGGGACCAACTTTATTTCTTGGAGACCGACTCCCATTGACATAGTTGTACAATCCGAATTTTCAAAGAACTTTTTTGGGGTTTTTTTTTTTTTTTTTTTTTTTTTGCTTTTTTGCACTTCAAATGTTGTTCATGTCTGGTCTACCGTTACAAAGGCATACTGAACTGGATTTGAGACTGACTTTTTGGCGCCCAGAGACCGACTTTTGATTTCCACCGAGGCATGTCACCCCCCCAATTTATGCCCCTGACTGAAAGGTTTGTAACTTGTAAACCAGTTGAAAATGCTGGCACCAAAGTTCTTGGTTTAGGAGCCACTTATTTTTCTTTTGTACAGTACTACATTGCAGTCAGATTTAGAGTAATGTTGGGGTAAGTCTTCTTACGCTAAGGCATGTGAAGTTACTTCTCTGTTTGTGTTAGACAGGAACTAAATCTACAAAGGGCAGCTCCTCTGACAGACTCGATACATTCTTTGTATCTGTTACAAGTAGAACACCATTGTCGTATTAAAGTCTGTAAATCATGAAACATGACACTGTTTAATGGGTCATTACCAGTAAACTCAATCGCTGGGCAGTAATAAAACAAGACAGGAACATTTTCAGAGGGTTCCAAGGAGCACAAATGTTAGTTTCTCCCAGTCATTGATATTTGCCCGGGTCGGGGAGGGGGTAATGTGGGAGATACTTTTTCATGAAAAATTTGGTGGTAGTTTTAGTTTTGGGGGGATCGAATGACATTCAAGCAAGTGTTAATTGCAAAGAGGGGAAAGATCAAATGACAGGTGAAAGAACATTTTCCTGTGGCAGGAGGGGGGCTGACATAATTGGTATTAGATCAGTGGCACGCATACTTTTAAACTTGAAAGCCCCTGCTGTACCTTCAACATTTTATGTAATATTGAAAATTAGGAACATGGATTTTTCACATGGAGCAAATTTTTCACTTATTACATTTTTCTGGGACTCTACTGGAATGGAGATTTTTGTGGCCCCCTTTTTAGTTGCAGAACGTAGTTTGGGAACAATTTTATTAGATCCTAATCAAAGTGAGTGTTGATTTACACAATGCAAGGATTTGATGGTTAAATTCTGAAATACCTCAGTTTTCTTTGTTAACACAGGCCTTGAGTTTGCCTATTCTCAGTCACCATTGGCTCTACAGGGTGTAATCATGGGTCTGTTTCTTCTTACTACTGGTCTTGGCAGCTATGTGGGATCTCTGCTAGTGCTTACAGTCAACTCAATTTCTCAAGGTAAAGTAATCAAGTTTTTTCCATTGGAAATATTCAACCCTTCAAAAATGTTAGACCTCTTTGGTAACCTGGAGCCAGGTTCATAAAAGAATTCTGATTAAAAGAATGTACAAAAGCTGGACATTCTCAGGGCATCATACATAATAGATATGCATAAATGTAAAGTGTGTTAATTTCATAAGTAGACTTATACAAGCTTTCGAGTAGTGTTGGACCAGTCATGGCATTACAAAAATTTTCCCCATACCAAAATGTGGACCTGATACCTCACTTTTCCTGCAAAAAGTGCTGTATCAAAACTCCTAACCTGACTTCCTGTTTCACACTTTTGCCTTGCCTCTTTGCTTGTCCAGTCACACTGCAGACTGCATGATCAGTGCTTACTAATCCCCTCGTGTTTATTCTGTGAGACTGAAGCCTTTGAGTTGTACGCCCTATTCAAGTTTACATACGAGAGCAACTAGTTGATAAGTTAATCCTCTGAGGGGAAATGAGAGAGGCTGGATGAATAAACTTCAGGTGTGAATAGGTAAATAGTTGGCTGACCATTCTGGTATGGGAGCATTTTTCCTCATGGATATTCACCATTGGTGTCGGCTGATATTCCCCCTAAAATTTACTTTAACTACGGATATCACCTAACCGATAAATATCGTCGTACACGGCATGAAAATGGTACATTAAGATTTGAAAAATGTTTGGATGCAAATTGCAATATTTTTCTTCACCAAGATGAAACTTCTTCACCAAGATGAAACCACACTTAGTTGTGGTGGCCTATGGTTAGTATGCAGAATGCTTATTTCCTAAATGTTGGTACTTGATAGGTGTCGGCTGATGCTGAGGAATAAAATATTGGTATCGGTAATCAGAGATGTAATCAAGTCGCGACTCGAGTCACAACCCTCTGACTCTAGGTGACTTGAAAATTTCTGGGGAATTTTCCCCTATTGGAATAATATGTAGACTCGAGTCGATGATTTGACTCGAATCGCTAAAATAGCAGCAGTTGACTTGACTTGCCGAGAAAAGAGCGACTTGACTACAACTCTGTCAGTAATATCCGCTGCTTGCAGTATCGGTACAACACTACTTTAGTGTGGTCATACATACAGAGAGCCTTTGCAGAAGATGGTGAGGCACATGATATTGTGAATGCTCTAGCAGTAGAAATTAATGGCACACATTAGTTAACACTGCAAACTAGGGATGCATTGCTTAAACATGAAAGTCCATGTGATTGCTCAACATGTGGCAAAACTTGATAAAAATACTGCAGACATGTTTGGCTCAGTGTTTCATCACTTTTTACTACATACCTTCTAATATTGTTCATTCATAAATACTTTTTGAGAATGCTGGCTTCTGATTGGTCAGTTACCCATGTTCGAATCCAGTATAGAGACATAG
>WURT03649850.1:0-17711 GCA_009936505.3 Holothuria glaberrima
CATCTTATGGTGGCACCATGTCATTGCAATAAATAGCCATATCTCTAGAACAGAACAAGCTACAATAAAGCTGTTTGGTGCTACTTAATTATAATTTGTTGCTTTATCATATGTAACTACTTAGAAAGCAATATTTCTTTTTCCTTTAAAGGCATTATCTGGTGGCATTTTGTAGGGTTCTTTTATGAAAGATGAAAAATTTCCATTACATGTCATCCAAACTCCATACCAAAAGTCCAGTCCTAATTTAAGATATCCCTTTCTAAAGATTGGTTACTTTTAACAAGAAATACCTCCAGGTTTCTTCAAGATCACAGAACATGAAGACAAGTGGGTAAATTGCCTCATAGCCCTTTTGTTATTCTTGGATACCCTGTTTGTCCTTGAAATTTGATACCATTGGAATGTTTAGATGCTTTTCCATGAAGATATAGTGTAAAACTGTTCCATACTTATGGTACAGCAAATAAAGTTATGAAATAATGTGTATAAGGATATCAACATAATAAAGAAATACAAAAGCTACATCTAATCAATTTACCCAGATGACATCACAGATTTTCCATAATACACTGCAGAAGCTGAAAATGTAGCATTTCTTCAAAAATTCATATCTTCCAAATACAAGATGCTATCGAGATAGGGTTTTCACTGCCTAACACAGAAAATTTTTCTGCTTTTTTTGAAAACATCAAATTTGGTCACCAGAACATGCTTTTAAACTCAATGCTGTTAAAATTGAATATAACAAGGCCAGGGTTACAGCTAGCAAATTGTGAGTGGTGGTTATATTTTCTGAAGTGGTGGTTGTTCAAATTGCACGGCCTGGGGGAGGGGTATAAGGGGAGGGGTGTCCCCCTCCCTTTAGAAAATTTTTGCATAAATTGTAGTGCTTAGATGCCAAATGGTCTCATATTTATCAGTATTGTGAGCCCTGTAGGTTCCTGTAAATTCCTTGTATGTAATATTATAGTTCCCCATCATCAACGACTCTTTCACAGTTTTACAGCTAGGACCATAGTGCTGGTCGCGCAGATGCACAAGTGGTGGTCAGTAGTATGTATTTTTTCTGCAGTGGTGGTTGGCAGTTGTGAGTGCCAGCTAGAGCCGACCGCCGCCGACCACTGTAGCTACAACCCTGAACAAGGCTTATTATTGTAAAATCAATTATGTAGTCAGAACTTCACGTTTAGCTATTCATGTCATGCCTTCATGTTGAGCCCCTTTTCATTGTTTTATAAATTCCTTGTTAATCGTACAAAATTAATATGACTTAATAAAACCCATGCCATTTCTACAACATCTGCATTGTAGAATATAATCATCAGTATGATAGCTGAGCTTCCACCACATCAGTACTAATAATAAAAATAAAAATAATAAATCAGTATTTATACAGTGCATTTATCAGTAAAACACTTAAAAGGACCTCAAAAGAGGTGAGCCTCATGTTTCGCTTGAAAGATAGCAGGGAATCACATTTCCTCAATTCATGTGGTGGCGAGGTCCATATTCTTGGAGCAAGTCTTGAGAAGGCCTGCCCACCTTAAGTGTTGGTTTTGAAGCATTGTTCAACTATTAAAGAGGTCAAAAATCTGAGAGCGGAGAGAATGAGTGCATATATACACTCAGGGAGGTGTTAGGAAGGATATGCAACGACCAGATTTGTCAGATAATATGTACTTATAATGATTTAGTTCTTTTCAGGCACAGTCATTTGATTGACAGGTCTCTTCATTCCTATTGTTAAATCTCTGTTGAGTAGACCCTTTTAATGATGATCTCCTCCTGTCTTTTCAAAGTAATCCCTAAGCAAAGACTGTTGTTTATACTTTGCTTTGAAGTCAGGTTTGTTTCCTCCAATTACCAAACTTAAATCAGGATTTTCAGTAAAACAACTGGCAACAAACATTTGTATAATGTGCTTCCATTGTGCCCCTACAATTTTAATATGTCAACTGCTGGAAACGTTCAAGTCCATACATTTCTATCAGTTTTTTAGCAAATTTTCCCATCATTTAGAAACATATTTGAAATGTAATTTGTAAAAAAATTCTTCTTTGACTCTAAATAAAATGATATTTAGTGTGCCGAATAACGACAGGTTAAAATTTCACATTTTTGCTTGACAACTGATAACGAAAAGGTTAACAAGTTCATCGAAAGGGGTGTACCTTCTAGTTGTCATTTTAACAATGCATCACTCATCCTAGTTGATCTAGGTATTGAGATAAGAATTTTGAGAAGAAAAGCAAGATTTCTGTCGGAAACGTACATTGCTTCAAAGAGTCTATGGAATGTTGGATCTCCTTCCTAACACGTCCCTGATACACTGCAATCAAATCGGTGTTTTGGGAAGAAACTGAATCAAAACTTTTCATACAGACATAAAGATTATTTACAATATTTGAGATCAGACCCAGGTGTGATTTGGTATTGGCAGCTTGTCATGTTATACATAAAACATATTTAGTGAGGATGTAACATTTCTAATATTTATGAAATGTTTAGCATTAACTGATGATAATATAAAAATGGATTTCTCACTGTCTAGCATGTTATTTCTTTTGTATTTTGAGTTCATTGTTACTATGGAAACACTCAAATAAAGAAAACCATATTCATTTACAGGAAAATGCTGAAAGTCATTCAAATTTTGTTAAATTTACACATCAGAAACAATTATGACACAAAAGAATGGCCCTCTGTGTAATATCCAGCAGTAATACATAATGAAATATATTAAAGAACACTTTGTATTGCACATGTTATCATGGAAACAAGCCAATTTATTAATTTTCTCCTTGGAAAAATATACGTTAAATGTTGCAATCATCAAAATAGTGGTTCATAACCAAATTTATTTTTCATATGTTGAAGAACTGCAATTCTGCCACCTCTAGCTATCCGTTATTGAGAATCCTGTGTTCTGATTGTCTCACCACTGACCTGCTATTTCACAACACACAGTCAGCAAACATAAAAGCTGATAAAAATGAAGTTTTTTCACAGGTTTTTGGTAGTAGAATAGGAATAAACCACATTTGTCGGACTATTATTGTCTCATAAATCGTCTTGACTACAAATTTGGCAAAATAACGGACTCGGCTTCGCCTTGTCCGTTATTTTGCCATTTGAAGTCTCGACGGTTTATTCACCAATAATAGTCCGCCAAATGCGATTTATTCCTTAAATGTTAGCTCCTACATGTGTTTTTAACCAAAATTGACCTTAGAGCAGCACATGTGATATCATAGCTTCACATCCATTGTCAATGTTTTGTTTGTTTACATATTTGAGATGAATTTGGGCTAGAGTTACTCTCCCAAATGTTCCTTTTCCCCACTAGTCTTCATACGTCAATGTTATCTTTATAGATAAAGACAGGGATTAACAATGGCATGTAAAGGCCACTGTAGCACTTGGAAAGAATGCCACACACATGTTGCATATAAAGTGCACTGGTGACATTTAACATTCGCTAGAGTAACTATTGTGGACCCCAACTATGAGAGGTACCATCAATACTTAGGCTGCCATAGTTCGATGATCATTGACACATACCTAAAGAATCTAAAGAAACTACCAAGTCTTGTTGGATCCATAAATAGCATACTGTGTCAGTAAGATGGATCCCACTTCAAATGGCTGTCACTTTATCTGAAACGAACATTTGCATGTAGCAAAAGATGCTGTTACAAAAGCAGAGCCATATCCATACAATTTAGCCCCTGCAGCAGGGAAATAGTTCACAGATTTTCCCAGTACTTTTGGGAAGTTGTTAGAGTGGTTCTGGGATTACCCTGTGTAAAACTTAATCTAGGGCTGTGAGACGACATTCTCTACATTTTAAAAGCAATTTCAAATTTGGGGGTTATAATAAACATTTTCTTGGTTTTATGCAAAATTTGGGAGAATTCAGAATTGTGTGCACTGATTGCAGAAGTCCCACATTACTCTTATACCACTCATCAATGCAATGAACACAGTGGTTTGTTTCTAGGGCATATTAACTGGTTGACCCAAACTACCCCCCCCCCTGCCCCCCCACCCCCCAAAAAAAAAATCAAAGAAGCCTAAAACATTTTTTAATTCCAGGGTAAATTGATGTCCTTGTTGGTAAATTATTACATTTGGATTAACTTTGTGCAATTAGTGAAATGTGAGGTGCACAGTGGTGTAGCCTCTATAACATTCAGTAGTGTATATAGCCTTTGTATTTTCTAAATTGAGGGACATAAATTCAATTAGTTGGGAGATTTTTAATTGTTTGTGAGGAGGGAACTGCGCCTTTAAAGGTGCTGTAGTATCATCCCAAATATATCTAGGAATAGCCCCATAGTTCTAAATGCAGTTAGTGACTTCACTTTGATTGACTCACTCAAATAATAGGTCCACTCTGGTTGGTCAATGATGCCCTGTACAAGCAGTTGTGTTCCCAAATAAGCTCACACAGTTGTGTCAATATGACCTTGTGCAATTTAAACCCTGTGCAAGCTACTCTGGCTCTGTATTAGAGGTGTTTTAGACGAATATTTTGTTTGATTTGATGGAAGGGCTAGAAGTTAATTTAGCAGGGAGAATTTTTACTGTCTGTGGTGACCTTATATAGAGCCTTAAATCAAGGTTCATAGTTCTTTAGTAAAGGAGATATGAGTTTAGGTAATGAAACTTTCATATGTAGCTGTTGTGGTTTCTCTCTTCAGACAGGTACCAGATACTATTGATGTTCTTAAATGGGAGGCAGCACAATTGAAGAAGAAGGTAACATTTTTTATCGTTTACATCTTTTACAAATTCATTCTAGAAACCAATATAATTGATTATGTTATTGTCTAGTAAACATAACAGTTATATTTGCTTTAGTCTATCCAGGGACGAGTGAAAAGTTTGGAGAAAGTAGCACATCATTGAGGGCAAAATTGGTGTGGGAATTTTATGTTGAGGGTTTTTGAAAGTCATGTTAAAGTAGGGGAATTTTGACCTCAGGTCACAACCGACCTTAGCCCCACCAATGTTGGAGCTGGTGTGAGAAAATTTGACAATTTAAATGTGTTACATTATAGAAAACATGCTCTACAATGCATGGTCACCATAGTTCCTCTTCTCCAATGCTTGCTGATGTCACCAGTATAGGGAGAAAATTTGGCATCCCAACTGCCCTCGATTGTAGGGAATTGCACAGATTTGACATAAGACCTCCGTGCATGGGTCAACAGGGTGGCAGAAAAATTTGCATTCCAAATGCTCTATCAGAGGAGATTGCACAAATTTTTCAGTAACTCCTTGCATATGTCACCATTATGGGAGAAAATTTGGCACCCTAAAATGCTCTAGACAGGAGGAACTCCCACTCTGAGCATAAACTTGTAACTAAACTTTTGTGTCCACCTTGTGTGAATCACCAGTTGGCCTATGGCAGCTTGGGAGAAAAGGTGACATCCAAATTCTCAAGATTGCACTCAAAAAAATGCATTATTTTCAGGCTCCTTGAATCTTCCTTGGACCTCCTTCATGGACATCACAGCTGCAAATGGCCCATGTACATCACAGGCTGCAAGTGGCCCATGGACCATCACTTGAGAACTTGGGCTCTAGCCCAAAGGAATTTTATCTTTATTTTATGCTTGTGGATGATAAACTTGTCTTTATTGTAGACAGCATCACTTCAGATACTGCTGTCAATAGTACTATCATATTGTCAATTACCATGTTCAAAACACACACAATGTCTAAGCCCTTCTTAATGGTACATTTGCCTAGGAGAAATTTCATTTGGGTTAAGAGTGTCATCAGATACCATAAACATGGTTATTTGAGCCTATTTACACACGAAAATATAAACCTGGTTATTGTTAAAATAATGCTATAAATGATTGGCTTTGTCATCTTTTTAGTCTGCAGAAATACAGGCCCAAGGTAAGAGAGTACCTCCAGAAATAAATTCAACTCAACAAAAGATGCTGGAAACAGTTAAGAATCTGGAAAGAATGTTACATAATGCTAATGCAAGGCAAGGTGAGTAAAACCTGACTTTTATTGTGCATTCAGCTCGGGGAAGTTGTTTGCATAGTTTTGTGAAATTTAAAGAAATGCTAATTGCCAAGTCATAGCATTCTTCATCTCTAGAGTTCAAATGTGAAGAATTTTGAGAACAGGGATGCAATGAGGTGTTGGGGAAGAGGAACTCTGAAACTGTTGAAAGCGGTACTTCAAGCTGAAAAAACTCTTTGGCATGTTGGAAACTCGTTATTCATCTGATCTGTTGAGGCTTTATAATGGATATCTGCATCTTTGGCCAAATTTTTGGCATAAATGGGAAAATTTGGTGAAAATCTTGAGACTAGGAGGTAGAGTGTAATTGTGATATACTTTTGGAAAGTCAAATGGGTATAATCACAACTTTATAATCGACCTTTCCATTGTTATGTCATATTCTAGCTAACTAGAAGGGGGAAGCCAGGGGGCTGGCATCCATGCCAACAAAGTTTTTCTCCTCTTCCCCTAGAAAATGCAAAATAACTAAAATTGCCCAAATGCCTTAAGTATGTCTTACCCCCCCCCTTCCCCTGGAAGCCATCTCTTCCCCCTTCGGTACCTTGTTTGGCCGTGGGCCTTCTGTAGAGGCATTCTTTTCCAAGTATTAATGAATTCTGTAACAAACTTGGATCTTTAAGTCTTATTCTTTACCCAATTGTTATATTTCCTTTCAACTTGAAAACAACTGTCTTTTCAGCTATTGAAACATTTCTAGTGTACTGTAGGCACGTGAGCGTTATGTTAATAGGCTAATACCTACTGACAGGTAGTAGACATTCATTCTGTTCGTGGGGCAAGACTCCATTCAGAGTTGCTATTATTTATTCCTCACTCCATATAGAATGAAGTTGCCCAATTCTAGTTGACAGGAGTTTTTAGATGGGCTTTATATCTTATTCGAGCAAAGCATGTAAGATTTCTTACTTCAGTACATTTATGCCCGAAAATGGCATACATTTTGCCCCAAAATAGCAAATTTCATACCCCTGTGGGGGGGTTAGGGTAGCTGCAGCCCTTCCCTCTGCCTCATACCCCAATGTATCTAAGGGCAAAGACAGTAACTTCTTCACAAAGTATACTGCATGAGCTTGTCAATTTCAGTGTTGTACTATGTACTGCTAAAGTATGTGCTATGTTTTTCCTGTGGTGTAAAGAAGTGTCCTCTTATGTGGTTTCATAAAAAATAGTTATAAATGTCACAACCAAACATAATACTCTTGTACTTCTCTGTACACACTGAAGATACATCCAATGTTTATAAGTATGTACTTCTTTGACTGATTATCAACGTTCTGCCAGTAGTCTGCTGAATTTCATTTCTCTTCATTCTCTTTTCTTGCCAGCTTATATGGCAAGACTTCAGTCCAATGAGAAGCTGTTTGGGGAGCTAGCACGTCAAGCCCAACAACAGAATAATAAGGTAAAGTGATCTGTGAAATGCTAGAGAAGTGCTTTCTTATGCTTCACTCAAGAAAGAAGTCTATCAATAAAAAAGTATATTGTATTCATTTCAAAGGGAAAATTTCCCAGCCCCTAAAATACTGAATGTTTAAGAATTAATAAAGTTGTTAATTATTTCCCAATAGTTTCAGTGAGTGGTGAGTGACTAGTTATTTATATTCCACTCATTAGCTATACTTCTTTATCTCAAGATAGCTCACACTTGATAAATATTAACACTCAGATAAGCACTGAAGCAATTAGTCTTTTACTTATTTACAGGAAAAGGTGGTTTTATATATGAAGAAGAAACAGATTGTTGCCAGTGAGGTAAGAACTCAATGCATTCATTCAGGTTAAAGTGTGCTTATACCTACAGTGTGCTGCTATGAAGGGAGAGAGGGTGGTGATGGGGGCATAGTGCAGGTGTAAAAGGGGCACTTGCATAAAATTATAACTAGGGCATGTCATTGGAATCATAGTTGAAGTATTTGGGGATGTGAAGGGGGAGGGGCAGTGACAAAATCATTGGGAATGTTTGGAATTGTTTAAAGGAAAGTTTAAGAGAAAAAGGTGAAAACACATGAAGCCCTCAAAATTTACTTGAATGAGTGAAGAGTTTTTTATGTTAGTTTCATGAGGGCAAGTCATGAAATTAATTCAAAGGTACAATGAACAGTTTAGATGAGGGAGGAAGCATGATGACAGATAACGTGAGGAAAGGCAGGAGATGTGTGAATGGAATAATTTTGAAGGTGTCTTGAACCAAGATGCAAGGAATACCTTTTATAAAATGTTAGGCAGCCTTTGTTACGTATATTAGTTGGAAATTAACTTTATCAGTGAAAAATATGGTTGATTCAATCTGTAAAATTTCTAAAACCTGATTAAATTGTATCATCATTTGATACCGAGTCAGTTGAAATGACATACCTTGTGGAAGAATTTAACATTTTACTTCAAATCGCAATCATCGTCGAGAGAAGATGTTTCCAATGATACTAAGTATACTGTATGTCCTTACAACAACAGAAAAGGGTGGTTGGCTTTAATGAATTCATTTAGTTTGAGATTTAGCATTGAGTTTATTGTCATATTCTTTCATTTCAGTTTGCACGTCTCTCGGGGCACTAGTTACCATAGCAACATGAGCAGTGATGTACTGTATTGATTGGGTGGAACAACAACCTACTGTATGGAGCCATTAGTAAATTGAACTATGCATCTCATTGGTATAATAGTGGTAACTGCAATATTTACACAGACACATAAAAAGCTTAAATAATCAAGTTATGGACAAAAGAGATTTCATTCTTGAAACTGGACTGTAGTTGTATTTCACACAGTGTCAGTCCATATTAAATAATGAGTAACCCTATAGCTCATGGTAGCCTGCATGGTTTAATGTACTGAGAGAGCATGATATCCGTGAATATTAAAAAACCATTTAATTGATAAAGAAGCAATCATATAGTCTAGCATTTAAGTTATGAATTATATTGTGTCAGGAAATTATTATTTGCAGTATCTTTTATGGCACCTTTCTACTTGGAAGACTATCAAGTGCAATTTCAAGCATTATTCAAAGAGTGAGCTTGTCTTTTTTTGTCTCAAAGCTGCATTTGTTTAGTCAATGTATAATTGTTTATATAGATCAGGAACATAAATTGAACTTGGTAGGTCATACTTGAGTGAGTAGGAAAACTTTGTCTTTCAATTTATTGCCTGCTACAAACTAAAATCACGTCATCCTGCCCAAAGAGTATCTTCAAAGAAGCCTCTGGTAGACTCACAAAAATACATTTTGCAAAGGTTGAGGAAACATGTAATAGTCCTAATCCCAGTTTTACTGCACTCTGTAGGTTGAAATATAGTTTCAAAAGTTGTTTATTTTTAAAGAGTAGATTGTGCAATAATATTTGATATCACTGTTACACTACTCAAGTATTTGCTTTTAACCACTGCAAGCTCTGAAAAGAATGCAAGCATCGTCTTCTGTTATGGAACGACTGCTTATACAAGTTCTCGTCTCAGAATGGTTCATTACTAACAGTTCATTACCTGTGGCCAGACGAACCCCACCCATACAAATTCTTTTGTCAGCTCCTCTAGAAACAATTCCCATCCTGGACAGTTACAAATTTTCTGGATGGTAAGTCATCTGAGAGGTACTTTTAATGGTTGGGAGTTGACCTAGAAGAAATTGTGTAAGTCTGTTGAGTAGGCATGGCGGAGGGTAATTGTCCAGAGGAGTTTTTAGGGGGAAATCACCCATGTGAGAATTCTCTGGAAACCCATTTTACTGAAGTCTATGCACTTTAAAGGAAACAGGAGTAGGACATGAGTGAAATCACAAATTTTAGCATAATCTGTCATTGTAAAGGAAGTATGTTTCAACATTTGAAATCCCTGCAAAGTAACAACAAACTGTAAACATTGCCAGTGACTGTCATTAGTTATACAACTTCTGTGGTGTTCATAATATACAGGTACAGGAATTTTATGCTTTTAAACAGATGCACTCCTCAGGCTAGGTCGATGTTGGCATCAGGTCTTTAAATTTGAGGGAACTTTCTCCACCCACCCACCCCCTTCCTTCCAAAATATCCAAAATAAGAGGGGGTACTGGGCTCAAAAGGGGTGGGTTGGGGATCTCAATAAAGTTGCAACATGAAAATTCAACTTTTTTTCAACAAATTTTCCCATCAGGTGCAGAATATTTCCACACAAATTTTAAAATTTGCAGGATTGTTGATAAAGTGCAGGAATCATACATTCAAGCAGCTTAATGCAAATGCTGGGCTAGATTATAAGATACATTAAAGTCAGTGACAAGTTTAGTAAAACATGTATCTTCATAGCTCTGCATCATGGAAAGATCCATTTATAGGCACAGTACAGTACAAGTGGCTGGACATCTTGAGTCTGCTAAACGTATTTTCATAGCTCTGCATCAGAGACAGTCCATTTATAGGTACAGTACAAATGGCTGGACATGTTCAGTCTGCTAAACAGGTATCTTCATAGACCAATTGGGAGAAAATTCTCTGATGAAAGTGGCAGAGAACACATATACTCGACAAGTTTATTTAGAGGGATTATCTTCAGGAGGACATTTCAAGTTTTCATCACATCTCCCAGAGGACATATAGCAGAGGATTTAAGAGATGTTCTGCTGCAGTCTCATAGTATTAATCAGAGGTACCAGTCAAGAGATCCATTGAGGTAGTATACAAGTATTGAACCATGTACTGTATATACCCATGACGATAACTGTGTTGTATATCAGTAGTGGACTCAAGGAAGGAATCCCACACAGTAGAGAAAATTGGAAACAGTAGTGACATTTGTAACTGTGGATCTGGAAGACTAAATTACACGTACTGTACTGTGTGTTACCACATTGGATTAATATGAGTCTAAAGTACTTCTTTAGTCTCGGAATTGAGTCTCTCAAGAGTGGTCATGCTCCCTGGAACCTAAGCCGAACATCCTAGTTTTGTTGTACATGTAGTTTCTAGATATGTACACGATTTATTGAACTTCTGAAAAGAAGTTCACTGCCATATGGAATGGTTTATATATATGTTTATTGCTTATGTGTTGAACAGAAATAAATTTTATATTTATCAAAACTGCTACTTTAGCTACATATTTGTCTTAATTTTGTTTTTGCTTCCAGGCACCTATCCCTCAACCTCTAACCACACAATATATTCAAAAATACAATTGGTAAAATTTCTGCAAGGTTGAGTTTTAAGTATAAACTGAAGTTTTCATTTTATAAAAGCTATTTCCATTTGATCCATAAATGCACACTTTGAATCAGGGTTTTAATCATAAGGCAAGACATCTCTACAAAGAAGAAGTTTACAATTGGTACTAAAATACCCATCAACCTGTTGAAAACACTTCTGCAGAGACATGGTGGTAACTTCCTATTCCTATGGGACAGTATTACAGCTTTATGTTACATGTTGAATGTAAACACAAAACAGCCAATTTGCAACAAACATCTTATGAGATAGAACTGGAAGGGAAAGCTTGAAGTAGTGATAAACATGTTTAGTGGTTTCTGTCACATTAAAGAAATCTTTAGGCAAGATGGATGAAAATCTCATTAGAAGATTTGTCAGATCCACTCGACTTAAATGTAGGACTGTTGCAGTTAGGATTAGATTTAGAATTGGGGTTAGGACAAATATAAGCCTAGATTAGTGTGTAAGGATAAGTTAGTGTTAAAAATCTACAATCTAGTGAACCTTTTATCTAGTGAACCTCAATTTAGTGAACCCTTCTTAAGATAAAAAACAGTGAGAAGTATGAACAAGCATAAATGTAAAATAAAGACAACTTCAATTGCACCACAGTTTATTAGCTCAACCCACAAAGAGTGGGTAGAGCTTATGTTATACTGTAGAGGGTGAAAATGTCTGTCTCTCAATTCAAAAGGTTACATCTTCTGTAATTCCAGTGGATTTTTCAGAAAGGTGCTGTGCAGGTGTCATATTAGGATGGCAATACATCTTCTACCTAGCCACATGATAAACCAAAGAGAAGTGGTACTTTTTCGCCATTGTGGTCATTTTTCATGGTGTATTCTCCATTCTCTTTGGAGTCTCAATCTTTGTGGTTATATTACATGGTAGTTAAATTAGCTTTATCTGGAATAAATTAAGCATCAGACCATATTGTCATCACGTTGCGAATGTTACTCGATCAAGCAGGGAGCTGATGCAGTTCAGTTTAGTTCAGAACAGTTAATTTCGCTTACAAATACATTTACGTACATGCATATTATAAAACAAGATGCAATGGTGAAATGTAGACTTATAAACAGGACGCTAGAAAAAAAGTAATATGTTTATCGTAGCTAGCGACTTTAATAATCAATTCCTGTTTCTCATCGCTTCAAATATGTGCTTTCGGCTGTTCCGAATGAAAAAAGCATGTGTGTGTGTGAGGTTTATTGGGCAATATATGATACTGTCATCAAATTTCGGTGAAA
Source organism: Holothuria glaberrima (assembly GCA_009936505.3). Classification (NCBI taxonomy): domain Eukaryota; kingdom Metazoa; phylum Echinodermata; class Holothuroidea; order Aspidochirotida; family Holothuriidae; genus Holothuria; species Holothuria glaberrima. The sequence continues at coordinate 12,488 of WURT03649850.1, forward strand.
CAAATAGTAAATTAACATTTCCTCATTTCACAAAGTTGAACTTATAACAGTCCATTCTTTGAGCTTAATTTTCAAACGATAAAGTATCTAAATACTGAAATAGCCTATGACACTTTAAATTTATTTTCAGCCATAGGCATATGTACAAAATAAACAGTTAAAATTCATTTTTCTCAATAGTGAATTTCTGATTTTCATCGTTTAAAATATCATCTAGTTCTCTAACAAATGTGACGTTCTTCTACTTTTGCCACTTTAAGTGAAATTTTTTCGGGGGATACTTTATTTATTTTAGGGGGCGACTTTGTCAGTGCAACTTTTAGGGGGTGACTTTGTTAGGGGTCGACTTGACCGGCAGCCAAAGTAAGTACCTACATAAAATCATACGTACATACATAAACACCCATACACGTATATGCATATGTAAGTACAATAATGCATACGTACATAAACATGCCCACATACATGCATGCACACACACTTACCTAGGAACCTACGTATGCATGTACGTGCTTGCGTACGTCTTACATGCACAAAAATAAAATTTGATTTTAAGCCTCTCACATGAGTTAACACGTGTTTACATTATCGGTCAATTTTTACTACATTATCGGCAGATCGGTTAATGGAAGTTTTTAGATTACCGGTAAATTTTTGTTTACATTTATCGGTAATTTTTTTGTTACATTATTGGTTGTTTTTCATTATTGGTAAACTTCTTTTCACATTATCGGTCGTTGTTACGTTATCGGTAAATTATTACAGTATCGGTTGTATCACAATCAGGGGTCCACCAAACCGAAGCCCCGCCAAAAATTGGGCTACAGGAAGGATGCCAAACGCGAATTTGTGGGTGCGCTTCGAAAAATTTGAGGTTTTGTTGACGAAAAATTGATAATATTTGGTTCTTAGTTTTAACGTAAGGAAAGTTAGAAAAATGTGGGTTTCTATGAAAGAATCTTCCTCTCCTCGCCCTAGCCAATTCCAATTCTCCCGACTTATTAATCCTGACCCCTTCTAAAACTGTTTTGTATGTATGTATTCATCGTGGGATGGGTCAAAGGTTAAGGTCGCCACTAACCTTTGCGGCAGTTGTCGATTATGTATACTTCTGTATAAATATACAAATTTGTCATTTTACTACAATTGCACTTGAAATATTTAAAAGTATCTTGATGTATTTCCAAGTACTATATAGTCACTATCTAAAAATGTGAAGTTTGTCCAATTAACAAAGCTGTGCATAGTTAAGTTTTGAGAAGAAAGTTTCACTTAGTAAATGGAACATCGCGGGACACCAAATGGTGTCCCGCTTTTAAGGGGTACATTTCCCACAAGTTCAACTCAATCTCCTCATTTTATGCATTTCCATTCCATAGAAGATCAAAAAGCATACCATCTACAGAGTTGCACATCCATATTAAGAGGACTTACATAATGTTTCAGTATTATACAGAAAATCTGTTTTGGTGTCCCGTTTACACGGGGAAAAATGAGCATATTTTGAACCGTGACTATTGTAAAGGAATGATTGTTTTCAAACTGTTGACATGATTTGCACTTTTCCTGTACCCAGACATAATATGAACAGGTAAAGTTTCTAGTTAGCCTTTTAATTATGGAACTAGAAATTTTACACAAACGTCACAAGTTGACTCCCTTAATTACGGAATCACCCATATAGAAAAAGACAGGAGAACTCTAATTAGATTTACTTGTCTCGCAAGTGTTCATCATCGTCATTATTTCAGAAATCTGAAACATTTCTGGTTGTGTCTTAATGTCATCAAAACAAGAATTTTCTCGGTAAATTAATGGGAAATTAAATGAAATAAATGACAAAGCAGAACTCAAAATTATATGCAAGGAAATAGTCGCGGAACAGATTTTATCTCCACGTCACCAGTATAATAAAACCCCAGGGTTGTTCCCGATACAGTTTGAAAGTAAATCGTTATAGTAACAATTATTTCCATAAAATTGTAACTCGTTACAGTTATTAATTACAATGTTGAAAGAGTAGCTAGCTACAGTTACTTTTGACTGACAAGTAACTCTAGCTACATTTTAAAAGTAACGCGTTACTTGAACGTGAATGTTCGGTACCTCGTTGGAGATGGAGGGAATATAATCAGATGGGGGCACATGACAGGATCCTCATTTGTGCCGGTTAGTCTAAGGTGTTTTCCAAGTTTGAGATATAATGATCCCTGCTGATCTTCACTGGGGATCCAGGCAGAGGCTGTTAACACTTAATATGCGGCAGCGAATCAGTATATTGTGTCTGAGCTTACGCAAGCTACTTGTTAGACGTGACCTACGGCAGTTCTACTTTGAAGATGGAAATATTTAAAATCGCATCACATAATTTAAAGAGGTTAGCGGCTATTAAAGGGGAAGAGCTGTGTTTTAACAGTAATAAAATTCTGCATTACCCGAGGGCATAAATATGGTAATACGATGCCTTATACAAATGTAAACGATAACATTTTAAAACGCCACGTTCTAAAGTGGGGCTAAGTAATATTCTCCAAAGCACAGGAATCATGTTTCACTTTTTGTTGATGTAAAACAATGCATAAGAATATTGAGACTGTAATTTACACATACCGACCATGCGTCCATAACAGTCATCTTCCCATTACGATATGAGACCTCTCCTCTTTCAATTAGTTTTGTATGGATAGCCCACTCTGAATTAACACCGCTTGACCATTTTAATATTTTACAGCTTCGTAAGGCTGAACTTACTATTTTATGGTGTATGGAGTTACTACTGAGATCGCAAAGAATGCAATATAGCCTAAATTTATTTGATTCATCAAACCAGGACACCATACATGTTTAATTGGAAAAATGAATGCACGAACGATAAACACTGAAGCTTGGCACTGGATAATACGACGTAGTACTTCCATGGTATAACAAACTGGGCTCCAACGCTCTTATCGGACTCAAATGTCGGACCCCAGTACGTTTTACTAGACTAGGAAGTGGCCTAGAATAGAAGGTTCCAGAATCAAAATTAGTCCTAATTTAAAAGAGTGCTGTAACTGTAGTCGGACTCGGAGTTCATTCCAGCCGAGTTCTCAAATATGAAAATTACATTTTAAAGTTCCATTGTTATTTGCGCACAAGGTACGGATATGGAGAGTATGGTTGCACACAATCAACTAAATTACTGAGGAGGCCAGACTATGGAAAGGAATCCAAACGGTTACCTTACCACTGAAATCAGACATAGTGGCTGGAACTTGAGGGATGCCAGATTCGAAATTGACCTAGGTTGGGGGATATGGAATCGGAGTTGTCTCCGACTCGAACAGGGTGGAATCGGATCTGGCCTCAAAAGGCAACGATTTAAACATGCAAAGAAAAGTAAGCCTAGTTCTTTACTGTCTGCATGTCTATATGCGAACCGTTTCTCAAAGCTCACTATCGCCACTGTGTCCTCAAAAGGACAAGAAATACAGTTAACTTCTGCTAAAGAACCTTACTTTATTTACTGACTTAGGAAAAAGGGACCGTTCAGTATTTATCAATAAACCTCACAATGGCTCAGTCTCATAGACAAGAAGCAATAATCTGCTTAATAAATGAGTTGACACACAAATCAAGTTTTGTTGTTAGTTTAAAGACTGATTATGGAGTATGAACGAACACAATCGACAATCAAGTGGCCGTGCAGCGAGCTTGAGTACCTATTTAACAACTAGTTCAAACCGTGAGTAAATTAGTGGTGTTGGTAAGTACAAAGACAACGAAAGCGAGATTCATGATTAACATATCCAATGAAGGTAATATTACTCAGTGCCATCAATTTGAAAATTTTCTGTTATTAGCTCAAGGAAGATGTAATTTGTGGTCATTTTGGGTACTTGTAAAGGGAAAGTAACGGGACCAAATGTAACGCCGTTACAATTACTTTTACGCAGAATCGTAATTAGTTCCTTGCTCCGTTACTGAAAGGCAAGTGTAACTCGTTATACGGTTCCGTTCAGAGTTGTTGACTCGAGTCAATGACTTGCGACTCGAGTTCCACTTTTGACTTGTGACTTGGCTTTGACTTGAAGGGAACTTGACTTACGACTTGACTTGAGGAATTTGAAAAAAACGAGTGACTCTTGGCTTGACTTGCAGAGAAATGACTTGTGGCTTGACTTGACTTGACTTGAACATATTTGACTCGTCGACATTAGAAATCATCATAATTTTTAAGTTGTATTAATTATAAACTTTCTCATTCAAAATCGTTCAGCTATTTACGCCCGAAATTGAAGATCCGCACCCTTTACTACATCGTAGTATATCGGTAGCGCACGTAAACTAAGCGTGTACAAGTATTATACCATATTCAATTTCGTAGAATCCACAGTAGATGCAGTTACATTATAAAAGACCTTACACGTGATGCTGCTTATGCCCTTACCCACACCCACAGAAATAAACACTACTGTGTACAACTGTACGTAGTCCCTGTTTTGGCTGTCCACCAAACTTCATTATGAAGACTTCCGGTTAGTTGCCAAGTAAAATCCTGATGTCAATCAACTGAATGTGTAAAGCACTCTTGTGGTTTCTGTGATTGTGGATGTGACGGACAGGAGTTTCTTCTCGTGTGCACATCTGTCTAGGAAAGGTAGACGCTTTACCTTCACGTTGCTATCCTTAGTAGCACTTCAAACGGGATTGGTCTGCTGTACTTCAATATCAGGACTGTAATTCATCAGGTGTGGCGCTGGTGGAAGTTATCGTGCATTATTATAAATTCATGCGATTTCACACAACATGACTTGTAATCGACTTGTGAAGAAATGACTTGCGACTTGACTCGACTTGAAGAAATTTGACTTGCGACTTGACTTGCAAGAAAATAAAGTGACTTGTGACTCAACTTGACTGAAAAAATGACTTGTGACTTGACTTGACTTAGCGATGAATGACTTGTAACTTGAATTGACTTGGAGAAATTTGACTTGTGACTTGACTTGCAAGAAAAAATGACTTGTGACTCGACTTGACTTGACCGAAAAAATGACTTGCGACTTGACTTGAAGAAAATTGACTTGCGACTTGACTTGACTTGCAAGAAAATAAAGTGACTTGTGACTCGACTTGACGGAAAAAATGACTTGTGACTTGACTTGGCGATGAATGACTTGTAACTTGAATTGACTTGGAGAAATTTGACTTGTGACTTGACTTGCAAGAAAAAATGACTTGT